>JAVHJQ010001493.1:0-15669 GCA_031306095.1 Pyricularia sp. CD86 | reverse complement strand
AGGATATAAATAAAATTGTTGTTATTTTTGGGTGGCCAACAGGGGGGGTGGCCATCAGGGGGTACCCAACGTTACTTGCAGAATTTAAGCTCCTTGCCGCCTCTACAGAGTGAGGCTGCAGGATTTAGTCACCTTTTTACTGCCCGCAGGCGCAGCAACTTTCTGGAAATTGGCACAAAGCCTCAAAGCCTGTCCCAAATTTGAGATGTTTTGCTGACTGAGAACAAGGGCCCTAGGGGATCGAGTGTAGCGCTTGCTTACTTTACTGCGCCGCGCGCTGACGACATGGGGGGTTTGTGCGTATAGACCGTTGCCGTGGAAATAACACCAATCCCGACCGAGATGCATTTAGTTGTCTGAAATGTTGGATTTTCTCATGATTGCAAATTTTGAAGCTGATTGGATCTGAATTATCGTGTTGGCGATGCCGGTGTGCCACGAAATGGCTCCTTTCTGTACACTTCCCACTGTAGAAACAGCAACAAATTTGGTGCTGAAGAAATCAGATTCTTGCCGCCAGGCCCAGAACCGGCAGGGGGTAAAATGGCTGAGCAGGCTAAAAATACAGCACCCCAGGTCTGGAATGCAGCCAGCCCAGGCCCATCTGCGCCGACCAAAGTCACTCTGCAAGTCGCGCACGCTTCCCTCGACCGGACCACAACACCTAACACCAATTTGGAGCTCGTACCAGCGGATCTGGAACCAACTTCCTACAACACTTAGGATTTATCGAGGGTATGGGCGCTAACGCGATTGCCCAAGGGCAGGAGAAAGTCCTAGAAATAAATGCCTTGGTTTAATGTTGGGGGTTTGTGGGTAGGCGACTGAGATAGCTGCCTCAAGGTTTAGGGATGCGAATGGGCAACCCTCGATCCTTGCAGGGGGTTTACCGGAAAGAATTAATCTCATGTCACCATTTGCATGAGTAGAGGGGACTAGGCGTCAACTTTGCAAGAAATCCGACTACAACGAGATGACGCCGTCATACCAAGAGTGGCGGCCATGGACGGAGACCAAGCCTTCAATGCTTGGTTCAATTCGTATCACATCACAGGGCATTAAATCATTGTCTACAGGCAGCACTATTACTCCTACCATTTTCCAACAGATGACTGCTCCGCGGCTCATCGACTCGACTCTGCAAGTCCACGTCTGGCGACCCGCCGTCATGGCCACCGCCTCCAGCCTGCTGCCTCGTCGCGGAAACGCCAATGGGGGCGCTCTTAAAGTCGCGGATACTCACCCCTTCGATGAAAAGCCGGTCAATCTCCTCGAGCGTCTTGTCCGTGCACTCTGGGATGAAGAACCACGTGAACAAGACACTCAGGAAGCAAAAGCTGCCAAAGATGAAGCCGACCTTGGATCCGAGGCCGGCATATTGCTCATAAATGAGGTACGGGACGCTGAAGGAAGTGAAAAACTGGACGGTAATGCTGTTTGTTGTTACAAGTTAGCATGTCACCCCATTGACGAAAGGACTGCTCGGGAAATCACAGCTTGAGCGGCGAGAAAGACACCTACTTGCATGCGGCTCCCATAGAGTACGTCTTGTCCCGCAACCGCAGGGTCGGGGTCTCTGCCACTACTACGTGCATGTGTGCACCCCAGCCGATGTTGAAACCAGCTTGGAAAATAGGCATCAGAACTATGATTCCGGTACGGATGGGCAGCGGCGGGTTGTTGATGGTGCCGAGAGCACCCATCGCGAACAGCGCTAGAGTCTGCCAGATGGAGCCGAAAAGCATCAAGGGGCTAGATGTATACGACAAGACTTGTAAGCTTAAAACGGCGGTTGGACAATGTCAACCTGGGAGTGTTCGCAGAGGGAAGTACGTACCGACGGCCAACAAAATCCACCAGGAACTGACTTAAAATGCACACCACCACCGTCAAGACCGATGTGAACACCTTCATGGAATAAGCGTTGAAGGCATCCTGCATCTGAAAGAAGATGGTCCCGTAATTGGTGATAAAGCTGAGACCGGTAAGGTGCAAAAATATGTTGGTTCCAATGACGATGAGGGTCCGCCGTCTGTTGGTGCCCTTGAAGGTCTCTTTGAACGTCCCATTCGATATGTTTATGGTTTTCTTGTAGCTCTCAAACTCTTCTAGAATTTCTCCGTCTGAGAAGCAACCGACCCGTAATTTGCGCAATGCTTCTAGGCCGTCTTTCTCGCGACCTTTGAGTAGATACCATCGTGGTGACTATAACGTTGATGGGATTAGAATCTAATGTATTCAATAAGAATATTTGGTAATTTGAAGGCCATACCTCGGGGATGAGGAACAAACATGGGAAGATTATACAAGGGATAATGTACAAGCAGCCAAAGGCGATCCTGTACGAAGCGTCACCCTGGACTTCGCTGGCGCCCTTGACGATAAGAGCGCTAGCAAAAGTGCCAAACTGCGGATAAAAGCCCGGTCAGCTAGGTCCCCACCAAAATCTGCACATTTAGTACCTACCTAGCTGACAAGCAACATCAGCCACTGCGTCCAGACTTACCCCGATTCCAGTGTGGTACGTTGCCACTATAAACCCCCTCACGTGCGCGGGTACAATCTCAGACTGGATGACCGGCACGACGGCCATTTCCATGCCAATGTAGACGTACGCGATACACCTCCCCACCAGCACGGCGACCCTCGACCTCGCAGTGACGCACACGGTTGCCCCGACGACGGCCCAGACGCACATGGCCTGCAGCGTGGTCCTCCTGCCCCACCTCGCGCTGACGAGACTCCCCTGCACCACGCCGAGCATGAAGCCGACGTAAGGGAGGCTGTTGAGCAGCGAGAGGAAGTAGGGCTCGACCTCGTGGCGAGGGGGTTCGAGGCCGGGGTTGAAGACGCCAAAGTCGCGCGCAAAAGCGGGGAAGGCTTGCGAGCCGGAAAAGATGCCCAGGTCGAGGCCAAAGTTGACCTGCGACATGGCAATCAGCATCACGGACAGGGTGAGGCGGCAGTTGAAGGCGTTTGGGATCCGCGACATGCTTTCCCGCAGCGTCGTCGACCTTTTGGGTTCGGCGGGTGGCATTTTATTGGGCGGTTGTTCGTTCCCGATGGCCTTTTGTCTGGATAGGACACGACCGAAGGTTCGAACTTGCATTCAGAAAATAAGGAGCAGGCAGTCTGTGTGGGCGTGTTGGGTGTTATTGCGTTTTGTACCTAGAGTCCGCATATGTATCAATGATCTCCCCCTCCCCTTATTGAAGAGCCTGGACAAAAATAATGAATAAGAAAACAGCACGGAAACAATAGCACAAAAAACATCAATGCCAGGGATGCTATAGCATAAAATCGATATTCGATGAATGTTCGGTTCCGAAGGAGCACTACTGGCTTGCCTGGAAATCAGCTCCCCAGGGAGGGTTGCATCGGCCAAGATGGTGGGAATTTCGGGGAAAACCGTCAGTCTGGAAAGACAATCAAAAAGTACCGGGTAGGGTAATAGAATGCGTGTCTGCCTTGGCTCGCAGCTGCCGATCGATTACCATGCGCAGACAACCAGGGGGATAGAGTGGTTGAGTGGGTACACATCCAAGCCAATGGACAGCATCAAAACTAAATTTCCCAATCTCCCGCTCTCCATCTCTGCCTGTATTCCGGTTTGCCACTTGAGGCTTGCCTACAGAAAGATATTGAACCAACCACCCGTAGCATGCATTCAGGGTCCAGACAAGGATTTGAATCGGTGTGGCAGACTAATTTGTACAGATTCGCATCCACGTGTTGGCCCACATCTGAGCGGACAATGGACCTTCCTCCAGCTGTCCGTCAAAAGTTCTGCATTATTGCCGTCATGTCGGGGGCCAAAGTTGCATTACATGTTAGCGTACTGCATAATATGGCGAGTCTCGTCTCGTTGACCATGTTGTGTTTAATCAAAGACTGGCCGGTAAGATGGTTTCTGTAGCTTCTCTTCAACCGCCCGGGGTTTTGCCACCAGACATACACCTACTGCATATAATTTGATAACAGAAAATTGAAGGCGACAGAAGACTAAACGCTGTAGCAGTCAATGCCCACGTTATGGGCTGAAATCAAGATCAAGTTCGTTCAAGAACTAGTCTAGGAATACCGTTGTGAATTATGCAGCCATGTGTGGTTAGTTCAAGGGCCTCTAGCGTCTCCCTCCCCCAAGATTGGTGAATATGCTTTGATTTAGAGTTTAGATGCAAAAGCGACTGCGCATTACTCTGCGGAGAGCTATCACATGGCATCTCTTCAACAGCTCGGCCATTAAGAACAGGATATGAAGCCATTATATGAAGGCTTCGGGGTTTGTGCAAAGTACTCCTTTGCAATACGTTATTTGAGATGGATAATGCAAAAGTTGCAGAAGGTATTTGTTTGTGAATGTAACTAGGGTGAGGGAAAGCAATGCAGAGTTTGCATGCTGTGTTGACTAAAATCTTTTTGGTGCACGAGGCAACCCGCCGAATCTGCCGAAAAAAAGATGCAAGTCTTTGCTGCAATGGTCGACAGGATGGAAGACGCGATCGGGACGGTCCTTGACCAGCTTAAAGCGGATAGCGAATTGGACATTACCTTCATCTTTTCCACGAGCGACAATGGAGCCGAAGGCGCATTGCTCGAGACGGTGCCGATGACGGGTAGCTGGGGAAAGCTTTGCACAGATCCTGGGTAATATGACGATAATCGGTTGTAAGAAAAAAAGGGCAACAAGGACAGTAACATCTGGTACGGCTAGAAATGGGCGCGCGAGAGCATGGCGCAAGGCAGAGTGTTCAGAGCTGTTTGACAAGATGATTGAGCACTGAGAGACGTACTAGGCCGAAGCGGGGCTGTACGACCCCGGCGTCCCGTTTGGGTTTATAAGGCTTTTGAGCTTCGGTTATTAGTAGGTGAGGTAGCAGAACACAGCGAATAAATAACCAAGGGCAGATAATGCCGATACGAATCAGACACCAATGACAACCCTCCACGGCGACTGTGGCTCTCTTGCCACATCCACAGACTGCCTGAAGCCGGTCTCGTCGCCGGCCCAGCCCCACGGCGGCGCCATGCCCAGCCTCGCACAGACGTCGGTTGTCATGCGCCTCAGCAGCACGCACATGCGCCAACGCTCCTCGGACTCGTGCGCCCAGCGGGCCAGGCTGTTGTGCGACATGACGCACAGGGAGACCCAGTCCTCTGGCGGACGGAGGCCCCGCTGCTGCTCCGGCCCCCCGACGGCGGCCGCCGCGCAGGCCAGCATGGTCAGGCAGATGCTGAACATGCGGCGGCCCATGGGCCAGGAGCCACCGTGGCGCTGGTGGAACCACACGTCGCGGATGTAGCCGCCGCCGACGGCGAGGCAGCGGCGGGCGGTGTCGAGGGCGGCACGCGGGATGACGTAGCCCGCGGGGCAGTGCAGGACAAAGTAGACGAGCGGGTTCGAGATGACAAAGAACCACATGTCGAGCCGGGCCGTCATGAGCGTGGTGGCCTCGCGCACGAAGCGTCGGTTTGGGTCTCTCATCTCGGCTTTGATGTGTTCGGGCAGCGATTCGATCGAGGCGACGCGCTGCTTTTCGCATTCGTCAAAGTTGCGCATGAGAACGTCGACGTTTTCTATCCACCAGTCCTCGGCATCGTGCTCAGAGTATAGGGTCTGCACCGCGTTGGACATCATGCGCCGCCATGAGATCTCGGATAGGAACCAGTACCAGCTCCTCTCAAAGTTTTCGGACATGGCGACCGAACCGTCTAGTTGGGGGAGGTAGGCTGGGTATTCCATCTGTTCGATGCCTGTGGTCTGGAGTGGTATTTCGCTGAGGCATTCCCTGTTTAGTTCAGTTGTTAGCAGACCTTCATCTGAATGATGCCCACCAAGTATGTATGAAGAGACGCACATTGTTAGCCTGACTGTCGACCAGAAAAGCCTTTGCTCCAACATGCTCGCCCTCTGGGCCTCCGGGGTCTTGGCGATGTCATCTCCTCGCCACGCCTTCCTCTGTAGGTGAACCTGAAGCCGGTGACTCGCTGCTTGCATCAAATTGAACGCCCTCAGCGGCCTAAAGGCGCACTTCTCAAACATGTTGGCCAGGTGCAGGCACTGGAGGTCCAATATGTTCATCCGAAGAAAACCAAACCGCTTCCTGGCCTCTAGGTAGAACGCTGCCGCGCCTTGTACGTCTTCCCGTTCTGGGTAGTATGGGGCTGTGACGCTTCCAGGGGGTGGTGGTGGGTGCCATCCGGCCCAGAGACAGGCGAGAGCGCATGCTATCAGCTAAAGTGTCGTCGTTCGTGTCAGTTGGTCCGCAGGGTTCCTGATGGCTCTGTGTCGGTGCTAGTGCCCGCATCTCCGCTTCCAACTCACCACCAAACAAGTCTTTCCATCCCACTCCATCCCATTCTCGGCAACATCCCGCGCATGCCGCCTCAGCTCCTCCTCGTCCAGGATCGGGTTGCGGACGTGAACCTCCATCAAAAACTTGTCCACTAGAGGCACAATCTCAACCTCGCTGATTTTGCGACGTGGACTGTCCGCATCCGATGGGCTCTGAAACCTGGGAAGTGTCGGTCGGATTCCGGCTGTCTTTGGCACAAAAACCTCGTCAAAGTCGAGGTCCGAACTCAGCACAAATGACTGGATATTTTGCTCCTCCGGAAGAAGGAGGTTCCGCAACGCCGGCCATCGCAGGATCGACTCGCACGACGCCCACGAGAAGTTGCCCTCGGCCAGCTTGACGCGACCCCGGGCGTCACCAGGGCCGGGAGTGGTCGAATGCGTCGCCCCGGATGGGCTGCGGTGGCTGTTGCTGCTGTTTGCAGACGGGCTGTTCACGCCGTCAAAGTCCGAGACCGAGGGCCAGCGGCTCTGGGGGTTCCGCGGCGGCGGCGGTGGAGCTGCTGTTGCCCCCGCCGCTGCCCCAATCGCCGTGGAGCCGAGAAGTAAATTCTTGAGCTCATCCAAGCGTGATATTATGTCGGCAGTGCTGTCAACGCTGGGCGGTTTGGGTCAGTCGGTCTGACTTTTGATATGGTGTAATGGCATGTCGCCCAGATGACATGCAGGCAAAATTGTGCAAGCCACGTACTTGGTCTGTTGCTGCCGCCTCTCCTGCTCCTCGGCATAGATGCACTCTTGGTTGCTTGCCCTGCAGAAGCCACAGCGTGGACGCTCATTGTTGCACCGTGCCTTGCGCTGGCGGCAGAAATTGCAGGCCGTGTTGTGCCTCCCGCGCCGCTTCTGGCTCTTGCTTGGCGGCGGCTGGACCCCGGCGGCGCTGCCGTCGCCATCATGTTCCAAGTTGCTCCTGCTGGTGCCGCTGCCGGGTATATGCAGGGATCCCTGCGCGTCACTGCTCCCGTTCTGCCGCTTCTTGGTGTGAGGCGTCGGTTGCTTCCGTTCCAAACTGGCCAGGGCGTAGGCTGTGGGTGGTTCAGGAACCGGCTTGTTAGGCTCCATTGCGGCAGAACACGAGTCAGGCAGGTCAAGGAAAAGACGCTTGTTTCAATAAGGTTAGAATGTGGGGATCATTCCATTCATAGGGGTGTCGATTAGACTGGACTGCAATACGCAAAGCCATCGAAGCAGAGAGCGGTGCGAAAGTTAAGAAAGACGGAGAAACGCGGGGAGAAAATCAAAAGAACGAAAAGAGCGCGTCCGCGGTAAATGGGCAGCCAAGCTTGCGGGAAAACATGTTGATCAGGGTAAGACTCAAGAATGTCCCCGCGATTGGTGGGTGAGCTACGAGATGCTGCGCATGCATCCAGCCAAACGTTGCAATCAAGTTGGACCCCGCTACCCCTGGCAAGTGGGTAATAAATGGGTAATAAATGGGGGATTGATTTCGTTGCATCGACCCAGTCCATTGGACAGTCAACCAAGTATTTATTCAGCATAATGGACATTTGCTTGAAAGGGTTACTAACCTACATATTAGTATTTAAATAGTTGTGACGGTATTAAAAGCTTGAACTTTGTTTCATTGATCCTTCACCACGACCACTCTAAAGTCCGTCCAAAAAAGAAGGGTTTTAAGGTAACTTGCACTAAGTATGACACATCTGCGCACGGCTCGCTGAGGAAGATGTGGGGTCACGGTGCGCGCGTATTATACGGGCTATCATTGTACTGTACTGTACTGGTGGTACAGGCAGTGAGGCAGACACCGGTAGGTAAGGTAGACAACAAAAATCTCTGCCAAGGTACATTAGCATCCGAACGAGTCGGAAATAAATGTGACCTTGTCAGAGTCTGCACCATGTGTTCCGTGGAGAAGCTCACCAGTGATTGATATACATGGTTAGGTACGAAATAGGTTAGGCGCTTTTCAGGTGCAAAAGGGGCCTCCCAGTCTCAAGTCTTCACCGGCAGCTCCACGGCAAGCGAATTGAGATGCTCCCACACGAGTCCAAACCAGGGTCTCCCCGTTTGTCAAAGGGTACAACCAAATCCTCGATTTCAAGACCAATTTTTATCTGCCATGTAGAATTTGCCATGCAGACGCGTACCGAGTCAACTTGCCAGGATAAATTGCATCAGAAATGGGCAGCCATACTGTCCTAGTTACCAACTGCAGGTAAATAAATACCTAGACTAGGTACCTATGTGATGGTCGTCCAAATTCTCCATGGCTCCAACCCAGGCCTTGAGGTGATGGTGTGGATTCGGCCGAGTTTAAAGCGGAGCACAGAAAGGAGGTACCACAGGTCCACAGGTTCCTAGTACTTGGGCGCCTACCGACACCTGATTCCGGAGATACATGGGCGCCATCACATTTGAGAAACTTGAGATCCTCAAAAGGTCCTGGAATGTTTCGCAATGATCCACCGATGCTTGTCCCATTCTGGTCCAAAAGTAGACTAGGCTCATTACTAGGGATGTATCATTAGCTGATCAGGAGGCTTTCATGGTAATTGTTGATGGACGGTTTCCGATTCACTCCCAGTTCTATACTTTTTTTTCGATTCCCCGAGTAGTTCTCTTCTTTCTCCGTCTTTTCTTTCTTCTCCTTATGGCTGGCCATCTTTAATCGTTCGCTTTTTCAAGGTATAATTTTAGGTTTGACACCTCTTTCGCCAAGCACTAGCCAAGATCTACCCGTCTGCCGCCTCCGGTTCCCCATATAATGTCGTTGAGCTCCATCCCAAACATGTCCAAAAAAGCTTATGAGAGCCTCGATCAAGAGGATCCATTGAGCAGCAGCCACACCAAAGTCGACCCATCAGTGGCCGGTCGATATGACTACAGCCATGACGAGAAGGACGTCCCGTACTGGCCAAGATTCCAAAATGATGGGTCTCTGACGTCTCGGACCGAAAAATACCGTGGCCGATTTGGCTCCTTTGCCCAGGTCGCCAACACGGTACTCCTCGTCATCATCGCCGGTCTGCTGGCTGCCCTCCTGTGGCGTGATGGCAGGTCGCGGGCGGCGCTGCAGGTCGGAGGGGATTTTGGCGGTGCTGGCCCTCAATGTACGTCTTCTTTTCCCCGTCATTTCTGGGGTATCATCATTTCTCGACCATTGGCTAACAACATCTGGGACCGACAATTTGTGCGATCATGTAGTCAGCACTAAAATCACCAAGTGGGATGCCGACGAAGCATATGTTCCCAAGGACCCTAACGAGTTCTTTTCCAAAAAGACCATTGACCAATGGAACACTATGATGCCTGGTAAGTAATGCCAACGCGTGAGAAATACATATTTCACCTTGACGCCAGTGAACTAATGAAGATTTGCATTGGCAGCGGGCAACGGTTGGAGACCAGAAGAAAACATAACTTTCTTCACAACGTCAATGACGCACCAGTTACACTGCGTGGTTTGTCTCCTCTTTTTTTTCTTTTTTCTTTCTTTTTTTCTCTCTGTCTCTCTCTCTTTAACGCCTAACAAAAAACCTGAATGGTTTGAAAACTGAAGGCTGACGCAACCAAAACCTGCAGTTCATGATGGCCAGGATGTATGCAGCCCTACAGCCGGGTGTCAACCAGACCCTCCCGGAGGATTACCAGTCTCATTATCTCCACTGCGTTGACTACCTTCGTCAAGCCATCATGTGCGCAGGCGACGTGGCCATGGAGCCGCACTCACCGACAGACGCAGACGACAACGGCCCGGGTGACGGGAGCTGGGCCGGATATCATGGTAAGCAAGATTATCGTCGAGCGATTGTTAGAAAGTGTAGCTGCAGGTGCTAACAAAACTCAATCCATGCAGTCTGCAAGGACTACAGTCAAGTTACGAATTATATCGAGGGTGAGTAAAAGGTTTTTCTTTTTTTTTTGCTTTCTTTTTCTGCTTGATTTTGGATTGCTTTTGCTGAACAGAGGCTGACATCCGTGTTCTTGTTAGGCGAAATCAGAGATGGCGTCAGGACCGTGCTTCCCATCGACGACTGATTTGGGAGGATCGGACCCTGAACCGCTGCAAAGTTTTGACATTTGACATCTGATTTCTTTTTTCAATGTATTATTATTTATTATTGGTAACCTCGCCGACGCTCGGTATCTTGAACAAAATAAGGTTTAAAGTTTGTTTCCGAAAGGCCCGTTCCCCTTGGTTAAGCTTTTCAGTCTGCCATTCCCACTCATGGACAGCTACCGGTTGTTCCGCCAAATAACGTCGACCTTATGCCATTCTCCAGCTCAATCGCCCAAAAATCGACAAATCCTCGTCCAGTTAAAGCCGGCCCTGAATTGAATCGCCAACATGGCTGGCCTCTTCGGATTTGGAAAATCGCAGCCCCGACGAGTCAGCACCGATCACGTTGTCCCCATCCACCACTTTGACAATTCCGAAGTACTACGGCGTCTAGTGGTGGGCTGGACGACACGGTTCGACGACGTGCTAGACGCCAATGTTCTGTACCAGGCCCTGGAGGAATTGATTAGGCGGGATGGGTGGTGTAAAATGGGAGGTCGACTCAGATTGAATGTGTGTAAGCCGAGCATCTTATCTGGGTGAATGTCGCATCTTTAGTGAGGGATTCGTGACCTGAAACCAATTGCTTAATACTCCTCGGCCTTTTTGTATCCTTTTGCTCACCATCGAGTGGTCAAAAAACAACTAGTCGATGGGTAGACTGGAATCGCACATTCCGGCAGAGTTTACGAGCTCGCGGCCCGCAGTGCGATTTTCGCATACCGTCTTCGAAATGGCCATCGACGAACACCCATTGGCATGCAAATTGCCCAAGGCTACTGGCATTAATGCCTCTTTTCACCCGAGCACCGCGGACGTGATCAAACTCTTGCATCCGACAGGTACACCGACGTGTCTCGGCGACTATATTTATACCGACGAGCCACAGCTCCATCTTTACGTCGTGTCGTTCAACGACGCCACGCTCGTTTCGATGACGGCGCCCCACGTCCTCGGCGATATTATGGTCCACGCCGGTATTATTAGCGGCTGGGTCGACGTGCTGCACGGTCGAAAGGACAAGGTGCGACGGTTCGAAGGGTTTAGGGAGGATCCGCTGGCCGAGGTGGTGAAGCAAGCAAACACTTCTCAGGTCGCCAGGGTCCTCGAGGGCAAGATCCTAAAAGGTGTGTGGTACTTATTATTTGTCGTCTATTTTGCGTTGGATATGCTCCTCGGTCCCAAGATGGAGACACGCACGCTCTACTTCCCTGCCGCGACCGTCGCCAAAATGCGAGAGCAAGCCCTCGACGACCTCCGCCAAAAAGGCGACGACAAGCCTTTTGTCAGTGTCGGCGACGTCCTCACCGCCTGGATCTCCAAGATGGCCGTTACCCCCATGGCCGTCAAGGCCCCGCGACAGGACCTGACCATCCTCAACGCCATAAACCTCCGCGGCCGGCTACCTTCCTTCCTGGACCCGGATGCCATGTACGGACAGAACATGGTCATGACCTATTTCGCCTTTACCACCCTCGACGAGGCCGCCACGGCGCCTTTAGGGGTGCTCGCCGGGGCCATGCGCCAGTCGATAGTGGAGCAGACCAGCGAAAATGAGCTGGCGGCGTTCACCAAAGCAATATGGGAGCTGGGTGGTGATCGGCCCGTCTGCCCCTCGGTCAGCTCATACCTTTTTTGCTTCAGCAACTGGGCCAAGGGTCGCTTCCACCACATCATGGACTTTTCGCCTGCCGTTGTCAACAAGGGCAACCGGGCTGCGACGACCGGCTCCGCGCAGGGGAAGCTGGTGCTGTTCCTGTCGACGACGACGGGGATGACGCCCATGGCTCGATATTGGGTCAACATCATCGGTGAGGATTTGGCTGGGAACCACTGGGCCGCCGTGATTCTGCCTCGTGCTTCCATCGCTGCCATCGAGGAGGGAATGCGGCGTTTGTGATGGATGATGGGCGTATTGGTTAGGTTGTAAATGATGGGGGCGTTATTGATGTATATGTTTTTGATCCGCTCCCAAATGACCCTCCCCTCAGTCTCCCTCTTCGTGACTCGTCATGTCAATTTCCGAGGTCCCGGCGCCTAGTTCAGGCCTAGGGGTCTGCCAGCCGTCTGTTCCTTCAGCACTCCTGTGCTTTGCGGCAGAAATCCAGTCGTCGTCAACTTCGTCGCCTTTTTCATCGTCGGAATCTTCTCCTTCGTTCGCACTGTCCCTAGCATCCAAGCACATCTTCCCCCTTGCATCGTCAGGGTTACTGTCCTCCCCGTACTGCACGACCTGGGTGCTTTGCAGACAGAAACCAATATCTTGGTCAGACACGCGGTCCAGCCACGTCGGGATGTTCACAGTCAGACCACCAATCGTATCGAGCCTCGATTCTGGACCTTCCTCGCCTGCGGCTTCTCTCAACCCGCCAGGCCCAGCCTGATTCGCCCCGTCTGGGCTGCTCGTCGAGCTGTGAGTCGACGTGCGCTCGATGCTCCCTGGCTGATGCCACATCTCCACGCGGTCCCGTGAGACGAACCATCGCGTCATCTCCTGCGTGATTCGAACATCCTCGAGCGGGCTCATCTCCAGCCCAAGCTCTTCCATCCCCGACTCGGGCGTCAACGTCAGCGAAGTCGTCCCGCCGCCGCCCGTCGGGGCCGACGACGCAATCGTCTCGGACGCGTTGGATATGACTTTCCAGCAGTAGCGCAGGCCCCACGGTTTCTTCTCTCGTCTTTCCCCTTGGTTCTGATTCGGATCGTCTTCCTCCTGCCGCCGTCGTTGTTGTCGTTGACGCCACAGTCGTCCTGGGTGCTGTCCATCCACCCGTTCCATGCCCTGCGCTTCGCCACCTTCTCTGTACACGACGTCGTTCACGGTGCCGCTACGCCGGCGGTGCCACTGACCCGACCGTGCGTAGAAGCGCGGCAGGCTGTAGCTGTTCCGGGTGCTGTTTACGACGAGACCCAGACAGCCGATGCTGCGGACGAATTGGTTGAGCGCCGGCACGCAGCTGCAGATAATTATGCAGGCGATCTCGACTTGGCAAAGGATGACGGCAAGTGCGGTTTCGTCTGTCATTTCGGTTTAGGTTGGGCAAGACATGTTTTTTTTTCTCTTAGGTTTTTTTTTCTTTTTCTTCTTCCGACTTGTAAATTGTTATAGAAGAGAAAGGGTTGAGAACCAGGAACACTTACAGGTTGTGTCTTGTCTAATGCCCAAGACTGCAAAGAAACGCGCGATGGAAACAAGGCAGACGCTGCGAAGTAGTTAGTATCAGGGGTCCATCTCTTTAGAAGACCAACTCGCTTTGCGTTTGTTTTTTTTTTCTTGCGCCTGGGTAGTAGACTTGCATGAGCCCTATTGATAACATGGTGGTGATGCCAACTTTGCTGGATGTCGAGGCTATTTGGAGTGACCATATTGTCGGAATCGGTTGGATGAAGAGTATGAGATCGACGGCAAAATTAAATGCAAACTAACAAGGCGCAGTGAATAGTCAGCTAGTCAGCAGGCTAATAGAGCGCAAAGAAAAGTAGTAATGACATTCGTAATAATAAGCCAACTTAATCACCGAGAATACCCACATCGCACATCCACATAGGCTCCAGGCTGTAGCAGCTCCCCTCGAGACTGTCGTCGTAGGCCTTTGCAAATGGTTGGCACTGCAGCAGCACCACCAGGATCTCCTCGGTGGCTTGAAAAGCCAGGAATATGAGCACGGAAATGTTCAAAGGCTTGACCCAGCTCCCACCCGTCGGTTGTAATATTCTGAGGTACAGGACCGCGAAGGAGGCCTTTGCCGACGTAATAGACAGGCTCCAGGGTACCGATGCCACTATTCCGCTGTAAAGCCTCATCATCGGGAGATCTGATAATGTGACGAGTTCTGAACGCTTGCCAAAGCCATACGCTGTTGCTGTGACGCCGGCTACGCACATGACGGTGAAAGAAATCTGCAGGTCGTCGCGATTGGACTTGTAAGCTTTTTCTTCTTGCAGAGGATCTCTGTGTACATTTGCCGATTTTAAAGAGCCGGGCGCGTCTAGTGTACTTACCCAGCTAAAAGTAATCAGGCCTTTTTGGATCCTCTCGTTGTCAGTCAAGTCAAGTAAAGCTGCATTTCATATATAATGTATAACACATCGACAGTTTGTTGCATTACTTCTCAAATAACAGGAAAACGTTGCTTTGTACCCACCATCCTCCCAAGCCAACTGATGTTTGCTATAACGCATCCAGATCCTCATGGTGATCAACATGGTGACAATGGGAACCAAAACACTCGTCGTCGCCCGCAGCGAGGGGCCGAGGTCGCTATTACGGTCGGGCAGCATCCGCGCGACGTCCTTGGGGGCGGAGAGGCCAAGCCCGCTTTGTCCACTTCACCTTCCACGCTGTGGTGAACAACACGAAACATTGTTTCCGCGCGGGTGGGCGCGCTGCTCATTCTATTGGAAGGTTTTGCGACGGTTTGCTGGCTGGGAGTATCGGCTGCATGGAAATTTTACAAAGCGAAAAAAGGACAAAAAAAGAAAAAAAAAAACGGGAATTAATTATAACAAGGCAAGAACCCTTGGGTCCGAGGAGGAGATGGAATCCTTTCCCCGTACGTTCCTTGTCGAAAATAAGCTCAAAGTTAATTTTGCAAATGTTGCTTGGGACGAAATGATGTTCTAGCCTCTACTGTTATCACTTACCATTCGATTACTACGAAGGGTATGGACATACATTTCAAGATCCCTACATTGTTTAAAAAGATTAGATTTCCTTTGCGCCATACCAACTCTGTGTCAAAAAGGAGCTGCGCCTTCTGTGCTTGTGTACGCACGTTGTAGACTACTGTTTAAAGTGCTGGACCTTCTACATAACTTAATATTGTGCACTTTTCTGGGATGTTTAAATTTGGGCCTGCAAACGTCCATTTTGCTTTTCTTCAAAAGCTGTGCAACGCCCACGAAATTTATCCATGCAACCTCCGTATGGCCAAATTATCATCCGAACATTTGGTCGCACTAACCAAGCTCATTTCCCGAACCACCTTGGCTGTACCTACTTCGTACGACGTACGTAATCACACTCATTTTATACTTCGTACCGCCACTATCATCATCCCAAAGCCTATTCCAGAATAAGATTATGGGACGGCCCTGAACCTGATTCGGGTTTCAGAGGTTCAGTTAATCTCATCGAGAGGTCCAGGATGTCCTTTGCGTGTAATTCGCACCCCGTATGTACACAAGAAAGTAAATATAAACCCCCTTCCCTCACCTAAGATTAGTGCAAAATACACAACTCTATCAGATTGCTAGAAACAATTTTTCAAAAAAAAAAAATTTAGTCCAT
>JAVHJQ010001492.1:0-12818 GCA_031306095.1 Pyricularia sp. CD86 | reverse complement strand
TTATTATTCTTTATCAAATTAAATCAAACCAATTCGCACAACTCTGCTAACCCCCGACTGAAAGAATGTGCATTGGTCTATTGCTTTCGTCCCTCGAGACAACCATCGTGAGCACATCGTTGGTCTCCATCGTGGACCAGCTCCAGGGTTTCGACAGGGCCAGCTGGATTGTCACCGCGTATCTCGCCACCAATACTGGTATGTATTCTGGATTCGATTCTTAGACTCACCCTCTGAATCGCCGTGCCGCTGACACAATGACTACCTAGGCTTCCTCATCATCTACTCCAAGCTGAGCGATATCTTGGGTTGTAAAATGATGCTGCTTACTGCACTCATCATCTTTACGATATTCTCAATCGCCTGCGGGGCTTCCAATTCAATGACATCTTTGTAGGGCGTTGGATTTTTCTTTTGTTTCTCGAATATACCCAATTCAGCTGTCCGTCTTTCTTCTAACTTGGACATCATGCCCACTCACCAGAATCATCTTTCGAGCCCTCCAGGGCATGGGAGGCTCGGGTATATACTCACTATCCACCTTGATGGTGCCTCTGATGGTACCGCCTGCCAAATTCGCAACATACATCACCATTGTCACGTCCATCTTTGCCATCTCTAGTGTCCTCGGCCCAATTGTCGGAGGGGCCATCGCGGACAACACCTCCTGGCGATGGGTCTTCTATATCAAGTAGGTGGTGGCTCGGCGCCCATATTCTGTAAGGGTACTAGCCCATAAGACCAACACTGACTTTGAACCTCATTGTCTTCATCAGCGGTCCCGGAGGAGCACTCTCAGCATTGTTGGTGGCCTTCTCGGTGCCCTTTGGCTTCCCATACGGAAATTTCAGAGTGTTTCTGGACAATCTGCGTTCGAAGCGGACCTGGAGGCGCATCGACTTTGCCGGCGCCTTTGCTTCCTTGGCTGCATCCATCCTCCTGATATTTGCCCTCCAGCAAGGCGGAGTCATGTACCCCTGGAACAGTGCGCCTATAGTGTCTACCTTTGTTCTATCGGGCGCTCTTTGGGTTTTCCTGCTGGGGTGGGAGCGGTGGCTATCAGCTAGAAACGGCGTCTGTGAACCGGTCTTCCCTCAACGGCTCATCACCAACAGATTCGTCTTGGGCTTACTCTTGTGCGTTGGCTGCTTCATCTCACCCTCCCCTTTCCCCTGCTCCTCGCCTCATAGCACCCATAAAAGGTCTCGGCGCTAAAAGGAATGTCCAAATCAAGAAATGGGTTCCTCACAGGTGCACCTTTTATGACTACAATCGTCAACATCCCACAGCGATTCCAGACCGTCAACTCATTCTCCGCCATCGACGCCGGAATCCGCATGCTGCCCCTCCTGCTGCTCACCCCCGTCGCGAGTGCGCTCTCCGGCCTCATGGTCGCGAAGCTGAAGGTCCCGCCTCTGTTCGTCTTGCTCCTCGGAGCCGCGCTCCAGTGCCTCGGGTTGGGCCTGTTCAGCTCTATAGATGATTCCAACCTGCAAGTCCCCGCGGAGCAGTTCGGCTACCAGGTCCTGATGGGCCTCGGGTTCGGCTTCAGCCTCTCGACGATTCTCATGATGGCGACCATTGTGGTTGCGGAGAAGGATCTTGGTGAGCGAGAGCCCTTACGAAAGCCCTTGGAAAATTTCTCTTTACTCTCCGTGTTCTGGGAATTGAAGCTGACTAGCGTAATCATCATCTTTTTTTTTGTCGTCATCAAAAGCCGTAACCATGGGCGCCGCAACACAATTCCGTGTACTTGGCGGGACGATAGGTCTCGCCGTCGCAGCCGCGCTCCTGCTCGACCACATCAGATCCGAAGCCGCCAGGTTCCTGACGCCGGCCGAGCTGTCGAGCGTGCTTGCTTCGTCGGGCAACATCAAGTCGCTGTCGGCCGAGAAGCAGCTCGAGACGAGGATGGTTTTCGCCGCGGCTTATTCGCGTCAGACGAGGGCCATGCTGTACTTTTCCGTCGGTGCCTTGCTGTCGGTGCTGCTCCTTGTCGAGAAGAAGCCGAGGCGAGTGGTCGACAAGACGGCTACCCAGAATCAGGAGTCGTCTCCATCTAGTTGATGTGACTTGAGGCACAGGCCGATTTCGTCCTGACGGCATTTTGGATTTACAAAAAAGGGACCGTTTAGTAGTCAATACTCACACATATGAACCCCAAAGTATAACACGGACGGAGAGGTCCAGACACCTACTTACCTACTCACCTTTCCTGGATTTGAGCAAATATTGTGCAAGAGGGAAGCATGATTTATGGTGAAATAATATAAAGAAAACCGTGGTTCAATAGTCCGAATGGTTGATTGATTTTTCTAGTACTTCATACAGTTGGATATCTGTCTCCTCATCTTATCTACATTTGGTTTTCAGGGAATCTAAAAAAAGGCAGCATGGACCAACTGATTTAACTCAAAAATCTCCCACGATACCTTGCCGAGGTGATGATTCCGGTAAAGTTGAGTGATGCAAGGTACCTTGTAGTTGCCCAACCTGGGTGATCGATCCTATCCCTGCTAGCTCCCCTTTAATTTTAATCTAACAAAGTCTTATAAAGACTACATGCTGTTAAAAGGTCAGCACTTGATGTAATATGGAAGGGGCCGAGAGATTCCACACATTCATACTTCCCGAGCTTCATCGGGCTCCAATGTTCATACTGGGCACATGCTCAAGCATTGCAAATCCAGCACAAACACAACAGAAAAAAAAAGCCTTGACATGCATCCATTAATGCAAGTGCAACTGGAGCGCAGGTGGTTTCGTGGTATAAAGGTGCTTAAAGCCCCCCTATCGCTGAGACCTAAATTCACCCCATGTTCGATCCAGATTAGCAGCCGCGCTGACAAATTCGCTTCCAAGAGAAGCCAAAGAGCAAAACCTACCGCGGAAACAGAAACCAGGGGCCGGGGCACATGAGCTCTCTTACAGCTTCCTGCTCATAATCGACTCCCTTCCTCGCATAGGGAGAGGAGTTCATCGATTCGGCCTTGACACCGAGGCCGACCAGCAGCTTCTTCATTGAGTCGAGGCCAAACTCCTCGGCGATGGTCATTGCCCAGCCTCCGCTCTTGGGAGTGTCCAGAACCGCGCCCTTCTCCAAGAGCAGATACACCATCGCCGGGTACTCGGCCTGCACGGCCAGGACGATCGGCGGTGGCGTGCCGCGGTTAGGGTCAGCGTCCCCCTTTTCGATCAGCAGGCGTACCATCTCCAGATCGCAACGTCGCACCGCCACGCCCAACGCCGTCGCTGGCGAGGTTCTGGAAATGTTGCAGTCCGCTCCGGCCTCCAGCATGTAATCCACAAGCTCCATGGCGCCGGCCGTGACGGCCTTGTACAGCGGTTGTTGCTTCACCAGCAGGTTGGCCACCTTGTAGTTGGGTGTCAGGCGACGGTGATAGATGCTCATGGCCGGCTGGTCCACCATTGCTGGCTCTGGGCAGTTGAGAAAGGACTCGCTGCTGCGTTTGACCAGGTACTTGACCATGGCCAGGTTGTTCCGCGCGGCGTGGTGAGCCAGCCGACGGCCCATGGGCGTAGACCTGCTCACGAACAGGCCGTTGGAGTGGTGCGAGGATAGTGGAGTGAAATGGGGTCCGCCAAGGGGAGCGAGGTGCTCAAACACGTCTGGAGTGTGGGCGTGCAGTAGCGCTTCCTTGAGTGGCCAGTGAAACCAGGAACCGTTAGGGTTCCATGTCATGTCAAGGCCCAGCAGGAAATGGGTGAGTCTGGTGCTGCCGCCTTGCTTGGATATGTTGGCGACCAGGTTCAAGATGACGTTGTTGGAAAACTCCTCGGCGTACTGCTTCTTTGTGTAAATGCCAGTCTCCAGATAGTTGAGCAGTTTGAAAGCATTGAGGCCGCCATGTGCCGACGCGATCATCTGGTGGCCGTGGAACGGGTACTGATTTCGCAGGGCAGAAGTGTTTGGGGGTGGGTATCGCGGTGCCATGTACCAGAACTGCGCGACCAGATCGAGGTCGCCAAGGTACAAGGCCACGTTCAACAGGAGATGCTTCAGAGCCAGAGGGTTACAATATTGCAGGTCGCGGCAGGCCTCTGTGCCCACAAACATTCTGTAGTTGAAATAGCCAAGGTGCTGGTTGCGAAGGCAGCAAAAGTTCTCCCAGAATCCGACTTGGCACACTGTAGTCACGACAGACAGCACGGCATCCGTGTCGTCACCCTGGTTGATGCCTTTATACCTGCACAGAATGGCAACAGCTTTGCGAAATAACACATCCGGGCACCGCCGGTCGGTGATGTTTGGCTGATAGAGTACGCGCTGGGCATAGTACCGTTTTATCAATGCAAGCCACGGCGTATCATGGTCACCATTGCGGTAATATTCGGCCTTTTCAGGGTTGTGTAAAAGGTCATCGCAAACAATACTGAGTGGCCCATCCAACAGGCGCGTGCGGAACATTACTTTGTCGACGATGTATTGGTAATTCCCTGTGGCATTCTCGGTAAGCAGTCTGTATATCATCATCCCTAATCATCATCACAACATGTAGACGAGTGGTGATGCTTACGGTTGACGAGCCTCAGCCTGAGTGCCCTCTTTAATGACCTCGCTGGGATAGCAAATTGCACGACGAGCTCGAGAAGCTCCGGAGGAAACTTGAACTGGTAGGATGACTCCTCCTCCATGTTGGCCTGCGTGGTATGGACTGGCCTTTTCCCAATCCCTTTCTTGTTGGCTTCTTGTTGTTATCAAGATTCAAAGTGGAAGATCCAAGTCGATCAAATGAGATTGATATTAGCCAGACTTTGATCCAAAGACTGGCACCTGGATTTTGACTGGTGAAAAGGTGAAGTCAATGTGAGGTGAGTAGACAGGCAAAGAAGGTGGAGAGGTAAGGTAGGTGGGAAGGCAAGTGGGTAGGCAGGTAAACACGTAGGTAGGCAAGCAAACGCACAGGTAGGCGGGAAGGTAGTCAAGCGAAGGTAGGTAAGGCAGGCAAGGTACCAAGGTACGTTGAGTAGGTGGCCAGGTAGGCAAACATTCCATTAAACAACCATGTGCGGTTACGGTGTGATATAACACGCACACAGCTTCCGGTCGATGACCTCCTTACCTATCATCCCCCAGGGCTGCTAGCCATTTCTTTCCTTCTGTCCAAGATGGCCAAGACAAAACAGACAAATCTATTGTGATATTACTAAATCCATATACTATTACCATCAGCTTCTCGTAACTGTCCTTACCTATACAGCATCATCACCTAGTCCACTAAAGTACTTTAGCACCTCTCGTGACTTTTCAATATCTGCCAGCTGCATTGCCGTGACACCACTCAGCTTCTGGTGAATCGAAGCACCCGCCTCGACGAGGCGTCTTGCAACTACCACATTATCATCATATACCGCCTGGAGTAACAGTACGCTCATATACGCAGAGGTATTGTCTATATGTGCGCCGTGTTCGATCAGCTCCATGGAGATCTCTCTGTATCCAAGCGACCATGCATACTCCCACAGAGAATAATCGGTGAAAGGCGACGCATCACCGTCGGCGCCATAGGTCAAGAGGAGTTTGACACACTCCAAGTGGCCAAATGCTATAGCCATGTAGATCGGTGTGCGGCCGAACGAGTTCTTGATCTCGGTATCGCTACCAGCGTCAAGGAGCATCTTGGCAACGTCCCCACGACCATATTCACACGCCTGGTGGAGAGGGGTACCATGAAATGCCGAGGACTTGTGGAGGTCATCGATGCTGGCGTTCGCGATTCTGAGCTGTAGCACGTCGACTGGATCCGCAACCACAGCCTCCGCAAGCGTCTTTTTGATATGCATGCCATCTGTCCCGTCATATCCCTTGGCCTTCTTGAGAACCTCTGAGATTCTAGTGCTCTTCCTCAGCTCGGCAATCTCCAGAGCTGTCCGGCCGTCCTTGTTCCTAATGTCGCAGCGAGCTCCCGCGCTCACAAGAATCTTCACCGCCCGGACATCATTTCCTTCACAGCTGTCATGCAGGGCGGTCTCCCCTTGCTGCCCCTGAGCGTTGATGTCAATACTGTGAACATTCTTGACGATGTATTCCATGGCCTGCCAGGCATTATTCACCGCTGCTGAATGAAGTACAGTCCGACCTAGCATGTCTTTACGGTTGGCGTCTGCACCGCGTCTGATTAGAAGCTCTACGACTTCCTGAGCGTGGTTGTCCACCGCACGCATAAGTGCAGTGCCCTTGTAATTGTCCTGGAAATCAATATCGGCCCCGTGGTCAAGGAGAAGCCCCGCAACTTCACTAGTGGTACTATAAAAGAGAGGGGTCCACCCTTGACTTGATTCTGGGATATCAACTTTGATGTCCTTATGTTTAAGCAAAAGCTTGAGGGCAGAAACTTTGTTCCGAGTCGCAGCATAATGCAGAGGCGTAAGGATACTCGGTCTGTCCTGCCCCGTAAAGTTGACGTCCACATCTTTATGCGACAGTAGCTTTTTCAGTATGGTGTCATTAGATGTTGTGATGGCCCCAACAAGTGCTGGGAGGAAGCTGTCATTGGAAGGAACCGCGTTGATGTTGACATCCAGCTGCCGCAAAAGCCGGGCTACGAAACGTTCGGCGCCCGAAGCCACTGCTCGCATGAGAGCCGTTGAGCCAACCGAGCACTGAATCGACGCATCAGCTCCGGCCTTGAGGAGACTTTTCAACTCAGGAAGCGCTTCGTCGCCGCGGTTCGCAGCGTACATTAGAGGTGTCGCCCCATAAATGTCCTTTTTGTCGACATCCTCGTCTTCTTCTATGAGACGATCCACGACGTCAACCAGGCCATGGTGGACGGCAAGATGTAGAGCAGACACATCTCCGTTGATGCTCCACTTCCTGTCTAGGTAGTAGAGCGCCTGGACGAAGGGTTTCCTATTTTCTTCTTTCAAAAGAAACAGCGCCGCCCTGTCGTCGTCATCCTTTTCGTCACTTCTGGCAACATGTTTGAAGGCATGTTCCACCGCATACTTGATCAGAGGGTACCGCCTGCAACGGAGCATAAACTGGATCCTCTCGTCAGGCCGGAGAAGACCTTTTTAAGACCAACCATCATCATGTAATTGAAACAGTCATGAGCAATAATCCGGTCGCCTTGGGGATAGAGCTTATTTCTTCGTTCGACGAAAAAGCGACTGGTTGTAGGATGGATGACCCGTACGCGGTCGTTGCTGTCAACAAACAGTAGTCCCGCGCTCCACGCGGTGATTTCTCGGACAGGCAGAATGTCTCGATCCCTGATGTCCTTGATTCCTGCGTAGACGTAGAGAGCGTGGCCTAGCTCAGCAACACTCAGAGGCCTGTAACCCCAAGCGATCCAAGTCAAAAGCTTGTCAAGGAGTTCTTTATGCTTGCGGCTGGTCAGGCCTCGTTCCATTCGCTTGAGGCTCTCGGAGTACATCTGATCTAGGTCTCCGGTCAAACAATTCAATGTTCGCTCCAGGTCGCCAACCGTTCAACACTCGGATAGGGAGTCAACATGAAGGCGTGCCAGGAGAAAGCTGTCATTAAGCTTGTGTATTAGTGTGGTTCCTGAAAGTAAACAGGGAAGTAACAAGGCAGACAGGATTTCTCAAAAATTGGTGGCTTGATAAGTGACTCCCAAGAGAAAACTTACATATTTTCAGCCTTTGAAGTAACTGTGTTAATTGCCAGCCCTCTGAGCTCTTCTTCACCAGAGTCAGGCCCAACGAGGTTTCGTAGTCTCCTGTCCGAGTCCAGTCTTGTTGATACATAGGCTCTTATCCCTTTCGCACTTGGTCGGTACTTCAACTTGGCCCACTTCAGTTCTCTCAAGGTCTGATGCTCGTTTGTACCACTCAGAATTCTAGCTGAGTGGCAACTATCGCATACGACATGGGTCGCAATGTCTCTGCTTCGCCAGTAGGCTTTGGCTTCGTTGTCTTTCTTGTGGCAGCTTTGGCAAACCTGCGTTTTCGCAAAGGCTTCAAGGATATCTTCCAATTGACGAGAGGTGATGATAATCCTGACCCCGGCCCTGATACCATGGAGGGCCTCAACCATAGACGCCCTATCATTGCCACGCACTTCATCGAGGCCATCCAGAATAACGTAAGTCTCGTCGAACGCCTGAATCTCGTCCTTGAGGAACTCGGTCACAGCCGCTAAGCTTAATGGTTGTCCATCCTTGGTCGTTGTAGCGCGCGTGTATTCCTCGGTCAGTTTCGATGGAACATGCTGACTCCCCCGTCTCTGCAGAATTTGCTTCAGCAAGCTAGCGACGACGTTCTGGGGTGACAGTGACTTCTCATGGTCGAAACTGCAAAAGGCAATCACCACTGCTACGTTTTCTTCCTTGTACTGCCTGACAAGATGTGCGTAGACGGACGCAGCGGCAACCGATTTGCCGGCACCTGGAACACCATAACACCACAATGATCTCAACTGACCCTCTTGCCATCTTCGAAAGTGGCTGTATGCTAAGAGATCGCAGCTGTAAGGATCGGCGGCGCCAAGGACTTCTTCCTGCTTGCGCACAAAGTTGAGTGGAGTGAGCCAGGCCAGTAGCTTGGTGAATTGTGTGTCGCCGAGAACAGTGTTGACATTGCTTAGGTTGTGAAGAAGATCCTGGGTCAGTCGGAAGCTGGACTGCTGGATGAGCATTATCGTAGTTTCCTTTAGCCGGTGGAGTCGTTCGACTATTTTCATGGCCTCTTTCTCCTGAAAGGGCCACCGTAGGTTCGCCATGACCTTCTGAAACCGGCCTTCAGGTATATTGAGTCGGGAACTGATCTCTTCCAGCTGCTGGCGAACCTGAGAGGCGATGCCGTCGGATCCATCAAGGGCTTTGAGTGGTTGGACCCAAGTTTCATCCGCCAGCTCTCCTTTGGTAAGGTCGATCTCTCCCTCAAGCCGCTGGTAAATCAGCCATGTGAGTGTTATTTCCTCGAGGAGAAGTAGCCGAGATTTGGCGCCATTCTTGATACTGCCAATGAAGTTCTTGATTTTCCAAGAAGTCTCTACAATGCCAACAATACTCGCTGCAAGACCAATCCCTTCCATTGTTGCTTTAACAGTCCGCAGTATTAGAAAAATCCAGGCACAGGATATGCTGTCAAGATGGGTTGCGAAGAAAGAAAAGAGAACAAGAAAAGAAACGCTTGGGTACGAAAAGAAAAGTCCAACGCTGTGCGATGCTCCAAGTGAGACGGGCTACAATATTCAAGGCAAGGATGACAGGCAGAGACTCGAGGAATATCCCGCTTAAGCACTGCTGATTTGTCAGTACCAATCAACGATAAGTGATGAGGGGGGCGAAGGTAACTTCCTCAGCTTCATCTTCCTGCTGGCGAACAAAAAAAGCTAACAATAAGTAGGTAAGGTAGATTGAAGAGTCTAGTCGGCGTCTATGTGAGTGGGGGCCGAGACTGTAACGCCGCTCTGCCAGCTTGAACGGTAAGGCTGTTGTGATAAAATGAACCAAATCGATGCCGAGCCTTTCTGTCCACTGGAATATGTGCCAACCCTAACACACAGTAAGCACATCCGCTGTTTTCAAAGCATTTTTACCTCCTTTGAGATGGGTTGCAGACACCCACACCCTCCAGACACAAAAGACATATGACCTGCCTCGCAACGAGAACTGTGATTTAGGCAGCATTTCTGGGGTTGAGTCTGTCACACTATCTAACATGTGGAGAGAGAGAGAGTAGAGACGCTGACCAGCCAGAAAAAAGGAAATGGATACGCATTGGCGGAGCAAGCGCGGGCGGGAGACGAGCAGTGCGTGCCGGTCGCAACAGCCTCGCAACCATCAACGGTTCAGATACGCTCCACAGGAGCTATACGAGCAAGAATTGAGGGGTTTTTGGAATATATCACTCCATGAACTGGCAACATCGTCAACTTGCGCCCAAGAAGTATAGGCGAAATACCTACTGCGCATACTTCCGTCACGATGTCGTTACCAAAGAAATGCACTTGATTAAACGTATACGTTGTATATAATGAAATATATGATATGTGCAACACAATTTTCCGAAACTACCTACCTAAAGTAAGTATCTACCTACCAGATAAGCTACTTCGTATGCAGGCACTTGGGGCTACATTTAGCATGATGCAAGATACTGCAAGTGTGCACGGGTGGATCAATCAGAGGTGCATTAGGTAAGCGAAATGAGCACTCCGGAAATTCCCGTGACACGGCTCGGATTCGGGCACGGGGACTGATAGATGCAGAGCTCTTCCTTGGCCGGTGATGGACCCTTGCAGCTCGTGCAGAAAGACAACAAAAAAGTTCAGAGTACGTCAGTCGTGGCACTAGGTAGAACCGGATCAACGGCAACACATAACCACGTACTTATCTGATTTTTTAGACGCGCTCCAAAGACCAATCTCCTCTCTTGTATTTCACTCTTTTTTTTTCCCTCACGTCAAAAGCCACAATGTTCAACGTCGCGCGCAATCGGGTGCTGGCCTCGGCCATCAAAACTTCTCCCAGACTCCCGGGCCTCGCCAGGCCAGCTTTCGCCCAGCAACAAAAGCGAGCTTTGAGCATCCACGAGTACCTGTCGGCCGAGCTTCTCAGCAAAGTCAGTCTCTGTCCCAGAGCCCATATTCAACGCATAAAAAACCCATGTCCAGGAGCTATACTAACCTCAACTCAATTCACCACCAAATAGTATGGCGTTCAAGTTCCCGCTGGTAGGGTCGCCAAGAGCGGCGAGGAGGCAGAGCAGGTCGCAAAGGAGATCGGCCACGACGACATGGTCATCAAGGCGCAGGTTCTCGCTGGTGGCCGTGGTAAGGGTACTTTCGACAACGGCCTGAAGGGAGGTGTCCGCGTCATCTACTCTCCGACCGAGGCGCGCATGTTCGCTGAGCAGATGATTGGTCACAAGCTTATCACCAAGCAGACCGGCGCCCAGGGCCGTCCCTGCAACGCCGTCTACATCTGCGAGCGCAAGTTTGCCCGTCGCGAATTCTACCTTGCCATCCTCATGGACCGTGGCTCGCAGAGCCCTGTCATCGTTTCCTCGTCGCAAGGTGGTATGGACATTGAGGGTGTCGCCAAGGAGAACCCGGACGCGATCATTACCACTCACATCGATATCAACACTGGAGTCACTGATGAGACCGCACGCGGCATTGCTCAGAAGCTGGGTTTCAGCGAGCAGTGCATTGAGGACGCCAAGGACACCATCCAGAAGCTGTACAAGATCTTCATCGAGAAGGACATGACACAGATTGAGATCAACCCTCTGTCCGAGACCTCGGACCACAAGGTTATGTGCATGGATGCCAAGTTCGGCTTCGACGACAACGCCGAGTTCCGTCAGAAGGAGATCTTCGAGAAGCGTGACACCACCCAGGAGGACGCCGATGAGGTCCGTGCCGCCGAGTCTGGCCTCAACTTCATCAAGCTGGATGGTGACATTGGCTGCTTGGTCAACGGTGCTGGTCTTGCCATGGCCACCATGGACATCATCAAGCTGAACGGTGGCTCGCCCGCCAACTTCCTCGACGTCGGTGGTGGTGCCACCCCCGCTGCTATCAAGGAGGCCTTTGAGCTCATCACGAGCGACCAGAAGGTCTCTGCCGTCTTTGTCAACATCTTCGGTGGTATCGTTCGTTGCGACCACATCGCCAACGGTCTGATCAACACCGTCAAGACCCTCAACCTCAAGGTTCCCATCATTGCCCGTCTCCAGGGCACCAACGTCGAGCAGGCCCACCAGATCATCAACGACTCGGGCATGAAGATCTTCTCGATCGACGACCTGCAAAGCGCAGCTGAGAAGGCTGTGCAGCTGTCAAAGGTTGTCAAGATGGGTAAGTCGACACCACCACCTGTTTCTTTATCAGGCTAAAGGGGCTTTGGGTAACTATACTAACGTCTTTTGCACAGCTCGTGACATCGATGTCGGCGTTGAGTTCACCCTGGGTATCTAAGAAAAGCAATACCCTACGTTATAGACTGAATCGCTTCCTCGTTTTTACTCGCCATATTTGTTATTTCTCCCGCATCCCTCTTGTAACAACTTTTCTTGTGCACTTACGGAATTGGCCGGCGATGTCAACTGGATGGTTTACAAATCCTGATTTAATTGGTACCTAGACTTTGGGGCGAACGGGTGATATTACATATATCCATGATTTTGCTACTGCCGAGCAATTAAAAGCAATAGCACTCTGTTGATAAAAATGCACCCTGACTACTAGCCATCCTCTTTTGTTTGTTCTCTTGATGGACCCAGCTGTTGAGGCACCTGAACCGAAGTGCTTACAACCTACCTACTTAGGTACTCATGGTACCTGCATATCTCCTTAGTTTGCTTAATTTTCTCCCCTGCGCACACGGGCTATAATCCGACACAACAGCCAACGCCCTTCGTGTTCATACGTAGAGACACGCATTCCGTCCAGACGCAAAGAAACACTCAATTTTCGATACCAGTTGCCTCAAGAGTTGCAAAGTCTGTACTGATTATTTCCCCGCATGAAAGTAAATATTCAGTTGATTTCACATTTGGAGAAGTTGACGTCATGCTGACCTGGCCAACACAGACATAGTCGACATGTATTGTTTCGCGATTATCTTGTCCAAACAGAAACCCGCGGATCACTTAGCGAGCAGAAACCTTTTCCAGCTCAGAAGCCAATTTGGGCAATACATATAAACCGACGAAAAAGTTCAACTTGCTTGAGTATCTACCTATTTACATAGGTACCTATTTGCCTACCTATTTACCAACCTACCTATTCACCTACCTGCCTACTTATTAACTTACATATACCCACTGTAAAATCAGGGTACATATGTATATCACTGCGGACACCCACCCAATTAATTGAC
>JAVHJQ010001491.1:0-14421 GCA_031306095.1 Pyricularia sp. CD86 | reverse complement strand
GGGTATAATCACGGATTGGGAATGTTGTAGGTTTTCAGGGGTGGGTGGTTTTTTTTTTGGGGGGGTGTTCGCGAAGCGCCTTGGGACCAGAAGTTCCTGGGGGATAGATGGTCTGTGCTAGCAAGGGATTATTTTGAAATGACAAATGGCACCTTCCATTCCTTGCAGAATTGTAGCTTGCCCGGCCCCAGATGCATAAGGTAAGGTAGGTACCTAGGCAGGTATGCTGATTTCCGTTTTCGTGGTGGTCGCGATCTGCTTGTCGGGCGGACGCCGGGGTGGAAAGGTTGTTGATGTTGAGGATATGATTTTACGGAGGTTGCGAGCGAGCGACGGACAGAGCGAGGGTACGCTTGGACCATTCCGGTACGTCGCAGCAGAAGTCTCGTGGCGCGCATGCAATGAATCTCGTCCACAATGGGACGGGACTCTGTGGGGTCGCCAGCACGTGTAGCGAATCCGGAATAGCGTTGATCCAGCGCTGATTTTCGTGTTGATTGGTGGCAACCTTGCCGCTAAGCACCTCCTAGAGGCGCCACTGTACGTGCTGAAGCCCATGCTCTTGCTTGACACCGATGGCCTACTGTCCTTGTAATCTCTCCAAGTCACTTTCACTTGGCTAGCTAAATCAATGACCACGTTTATTGGCACCTGCCTGTCACATACGAAGTATGTCGCTGATAATCAGTTGAAAACTTAACCCGGAGACTATACATAATACTTGACCAGAACGTTCTCATTGCAGGCGTTATGCCAGATGCACTCGTCGTAGGAATGTAAAGATTCCTAGTCTAGGTCTACGTCAAGTCTAGAACTAGGTAGGTAATCCGAGAGCGAAGTTATGCACGTCATTCGCTGACACCAGGATGGTTAGGCACTTTAGATAGTCAGTGCAGGTAATGAATTATTCATTCCGAGCGCATGCACTTGGTCGGCGTTCATGGCTACCTAACAATGCTTCGCGACTATAACCAGACTTTCCACAACTGCATTTCCAATGTTTTAGGAGGCTAGAAGCAGCTTGGCAAGCTCGCTAACCCATGCAAGATTCTTCCCTTGACTTGTTACACCAACCCGAATTTGTCGGGCGCATGCAGCACTCGCCCTGAATAAGAATGCGCACAACCATTAGAAAATCCGTTGCTTCAAACCAGATGTCAACTTTGATGTTTTTGCCTTGTTCTTCCTGATTGGATCCGTGATCAGAAGGTGTATACGTCCACATCGTAAGCGACCATTCGGGGTTGATCCGAAGTTCAGCAATGTTCCGCAATGGCATGGTGTTGAACCGAACTTGGAGTGGCTTCTCACCGCCATATCAAAGAGTTCATGTTTGGAATCTATATGACCAAAACTAATTATAGAGTTTCATCGACAAAAGAGTTGCCCATCTACAGCCCCTGATATAATATGACAGAGGCTATAAATTCTCCTGTGTAACGATTCGCGTCCTTCTCAATTGACTTTATGGAGTATTGTCACAGCGTTAGGTAGGCCTCGGGTAGATTCCGCCGCCCCAGACATTTGCGCGTGGATGCCAACGCATCGTGCAGCGGCAGGGTGGAGAAGAGCGAGAATACCTGATGCGGAAAGGAGGAGTTTGCAAAGAAGCGGTGACAACGTAGGATTTGCGTAAAAACAATAAGTAGCCGACTCCGTCTGTCCCTCGGGCTTCGAGGACATGCACTTGGTTGCTTTACTACATCTGGGGCGCCGTCCACGACTCCGCCTGCGAGGAGCCGATCAGAGGCCCATGTGCATTCCCGCCGGTTTGGGAAGGCCGTGTTCCAGTCACCCCAAGCTGCGGGCGTCGTTGCTCACCACCCGACAAAGCCAATGAAACGAATGCGGCTCTTCGTCTCCATAGCTTGATGGTAACGGGGCCGTTTTCGAAATGTCATTGGCGAAAAGTACAGGTCCATTCGACCTATCGAAGGCGCTCCATCATCGAAAAAAAATCGGTCGTCCCATATTTTAGGCTCATGCAAGAATACCAAGGGCGGCCTGGTCTAGAAGCTTTCCTTTTTGAAGGAGTTTCGAGTTGACAACTGGACAAAAAACGGCGGCTTGGATCAGCCAGCCAATGGAGCAATAATTCTAAATTTTGCGCAACCAGTCAGCAGTCCCCTGCAGTCGATCGATGGAGAAGCTTGATCCAGCTTGCGCCACATGCTTGTTCTCCAAGGACGGCAGTCATCTTACCTACCTCTGACGAGCGGTGTGTGTGATTGTTCTTGGAAATAATTACTGGCCACGAGCAAAGCCGGTGCTTCGTTGGGCAAAGCAGGCATTATCATTTCTGGCCAGGCTAAGCTCCAACCAACCATCATGTCGCACTTCTCGGGCGAGGGCAGCCATCTCCAGAGAACGGAGGTCATGCGCGATCAATCGGGTTCGTCCAATTGGTCAGCACCCAGAGATGGAAAGGTGACGGGGGAGACAGGGCTGCAGGGTGCATGCCTGGTGTTTGTCCAAAATGCGATGAATGCTGTTGACGGTGCATGGAGCCAACCAAATTTGGAGGGGCAGAAATGAAGAGGCGTCGATTTTCTTGCTGGCGGTGGCGTCGCATCCCTGTACAGCCTGGATGCTATTTGGGTGAGTTTCGGAGATGCGCCGAGAGGAGAGGAGGAGGAACGTCCAACTCAGAGTGCCATGGGAGCAGATATTTTGCAGAGCCTGGGATGCAGCTCAATTCGAAAAGGGTAAAGAAGAAAAGATCTGCTTGCCGTCGGATCCAGGTGCTGGGAAGAGCTGCGGTCTTTTTTTTTTTTGGTCCCTTACCTCTTTGGGAGGTGCATTTGCTCTCCCATATGGGAAAGACAGTTGACGATTCAAGGTTACAAGGCTTCAAACAGGCAAACAAGCATCAGCAACCATGAAAGGACCATGCCCCTGTCACTACCGTCAATCAAATCAACCTTCTTTTTTTTCCCTCTTGTGCCCGACTACCACCTCGAATAGAGGAGGTAGGTATCCACCCTAGTACCCAAGGTATCTGCCCTAGGTCCGGTAGGTTAGGTAGGTACCAAGCAAGGAAGTGTCGACGTCACATGGTGCTACCTCGCTTTCTTTTTTTTCTTTTCTGTCATGTTCAAAATGACATGACATGCATGGCGGGATACAATGTCTATGTCTGAGCACAGTAAGGAGATTCTGACAATGCACTAACTCCTGACCACCACCAACTTCAGACTAGCCCAGGCCCAACCAAACTCGGCAGCACAGACAACAAGCAGAAAACTTGGGGCCGGACTTTACCAAGTTCGAATTGAACCATTCCAACAAGGGCGCTCTTCTTTTTTTTCGGACGACAGCTATCCAACCACCACTCTAGGTACTTATCAACCCGGCAATCGACTTTGCTACCTTTAATTTACCTTCATTCTTGGTTAAGAATATCGGACGACCTGTGGTCTACTGCAAAAGGATTTTGCACTGGGCTAGCAGACGCGCGCGACCTTTGTATTCACCAGCAGCAGCAAAGCACTACAACTGCAGCCTTCCGAAAATTCTGTAACCATGCCAGTCATTCATTGCACGAACAGCTAGGACACATAGAGCACACCAACCACAGCAACAACAAAAATCAACGAACCACACGGACTAACTGTCTGTCCGTCTGTCTGTCTGTCTGCAGTACCAGCCAGACCCGCCATCACCACCAGCTTGAACCGGTGGTGTCCCCCTCTTTGGTTTCAGCGACCCGGGCATCACAGCCCAGCAGAAAGCTCCACATCTCGACTGAGATGAAATTCTCCCCTGGCCGTCTTATCTGCAAACACAAGCCAAGCCCCAACCAACCCTTTCCCGCTTTTCAGCAACACTGCCACCACTTTACTGGACTGGATCCGTGTTTTGCAAAGATCTGCCCGACCAGGCGACATTAACTTAATCAGGTTCCTAGGTAATTAGGTAAGAGCCAGGGTGCGCAACGGTTTGCCCGTGCTCCTCAAGTTTTTTTTTTTCTTCTCAATTTGCTTGCTCGAATCATCCCGAATCAACAAAGACACACGAGGGGGTTCGAAAGAAAAAAAAGAAGAAAAAAGAAAGAAAGAAAAATAAAGGGAAAAAAACAAAGCAAGAAGAAAAAAAGACAGAGACACAAGCTTCTATATTCACTGCTGCCCAAACTCCATTCACAGAGTGTACATCGGTCCACTCTGTCTTGACGAGACCACCAAACCCCTGTTGCTTCGCCTCTATAGAGCAGCTCGCCTTTTTCCTTGTGCGCCCATCCAAACTCCCGAGACTACCCCAGACCTGTTCTTGCCGGAAGCCGGCTGAGGGAGCCCGGAACACCCATTTGCTTCGCTTGGGAAGCGCCAGAACCCAACCGACTGAAGCAACACTGCCGGAGATTTTTTATCTTATTATTACTCTATTCTGTTTTATTTTTCTTTGTTTAACTATTTTGTCTCCTAATTCTGCCATCGACGTGGCAAGGCACCAAGATACATCGGATCCAAGCAGCAGGGGTTCTATCACGGCCTGGCTTTTAATCCACTGATTGGGCAGTGAGGATATTTGACCTCGCTCACCTGGCTCACCTGCCTAGCGCTCCTCGCCATTCACCCTGTTCGCCACTCACCGTGAGCAGCCAGCCTCCTTCACCTAGGCTAGAGTTAGACCCCTCGACTAGCTGGTGCCTCGTGCGCCTAGCTTCTTCCCTGCAAAACTGGCTCGTCTGTCACTGCGCGCCTCAAATGACTAGACCGCGGTTGACCTGGCATATTCCTTGTGTCATCCCACTTTCGCTCCCCCTAACTTTTGATTCACTACCAAATCGTCATCAGTCGCGGGAGGGCATCGGTGCTGCCCTGAAAGATGGACCCAACTTTTACTGAGTTTGATCAGGTCAGTAATAGCTGCTTCACCGCAAATACACGCAGCCATCCATCTGCCTCTTTTTCCCCCCTTTTCCCCCCACAAAGTCTTGATCCAGACTCGGCGCTCAAACGCGCCAATTCCCCCAACATCGTATCGTTTCAATTTCTTTGCAACCTTGGCGCCGTGTTGTGCATCCCGTCCATGATCACCGTCACGTTTTGTTTGTTCATATCGTTGGCCCATCTAACCATAGTTTCTATGGACAGCGTTTCGTCCTTGGGGAGATAATAAAGGCGAGTGATCTTGATGTCGGAACGCTGGTGGACTTTATCTGTAAACACAACGTGCAGCCAAATTGGGTCCGGATGCAGCTCCCATGTGGTGAGTATCCAGCGACTCTGCTTTGCTTTGCCTTACTTTGCCTCGAACCGACCGACAATGACAGGGTTAACGCTCTAACTGGGTTCACACACAGGTCGCAACCTGTTGCAAGTATGGAAAGCCGCCGAGGTTATGTTCAACGCACCGTTGAACCCCCCTCCGGCGGCACACTTCGCTACGCTCAAGCGCAAATCCATTGGTGACTTGAATGAACATGGTTCGAAGCGGCTCGCAACCAGTCCCATCGACCAGTCGACACCTCCGTTACCCCCCATGATGCATGCGCCGCAACCTCAGCACGTACACTCTCCGTTGAATGCCACGCGTAATGTGAGCATCCAGCCTCGGCCAGCGTCCAACGGCTACCAACAGAGCCCGACTGCTGCACCACCGCCCATGACTCCGGCTCTACCGCAGTCAGTTGGTCGTAAGCGAGGGCGTCCTTCCAAAGCAGACAAGGAGGCCCAGGCCCGCGCGAACGGTTCAGCCGCCCCAATGCCGGGCGCACCTCTGCCTTCCTTAGCGCCACATCCTGTATCACAACACTTACATGCACCATCCCCGCCGAACAACAGCCCGGCCGGGGGCAACACCACTGGTGTGCAGTCTCGATACATTACGGGGCATGATCCCTATGCACACAGCCCCTCTTCTAGGGGACCTTTTGCTTCAAACCCAGCAGAAGATGCAAGTAGAGGCAGCGCAAGTGTACGATGGAGAGATCCTATGACGGTCGCATCACATTTACCCACGGGCGAGAAGAGGGACCTGCGCGCTGTGTCTGACTCACTTGTACAGAGGGCTTCTGCAGAATCCAGGTCGATCGAGCGACCAGAGAGATCCCCATCTGTCAGTAACCTGATCACACCGACGGAAGATGGTGGTGGCATGTCGGGCATTGCGGGACGTCACAGCCCAGTCGCCCAGTCAGTTGCGGCTAGGCATGCGATATATGGGAACAATGGGAGCACGGGAACACAGTCGACTGCGGAACATGAGAATCGCCCTGTCAGTGGCCATGAACGGAGAACGCAGACGCCTGTCAGCAATTCAGCTTAATGGGATTCTTCCCGACCTGCGTCGCCCGGTTCTGGCCGGCTCAATGTATTCTAAATACATGCGGGTATTCGGGCGAGCCCCAATGATGTCTCTTCCGCGTTGGTCCCTTACCATTTTCATCGCTTCTGGTTTGGACCATTTGTGTAAACCAAGAGTTTCTTGTTAGTGTAAGAGAAGGCTTGATAATTGTCCACAGGTATATTGGCAGGAGATATCAAATTTAGAGATGTATCATATACAGGAGGAACCAACGACCGACTTTGGATATTCTTCTTTTCGTCTCCTTTGTAGTATGGTGATGATATAAACCCGGCATCCGTGCTTGCTTCAAGGGGCCAAGTGTCTTCAGTGTCTTGTTACTCCGGTTGGAGGATGACCCAGCTGCCTGTCCGTTGATAGGCCACTTCTCAGACTTTCGGAAGTTTCCTCAGGTCTTGTAAGTACAGCCAGAACCCTTGATGGTAGAGTGGGTAGACTGCTATTCCCACCTGGATGGAAGCTAATGAATGACGCAAACGTGAGCTGGTTCGCAATGCCTGTCGTTTCAATCGAAGCCACGGCTAGTCCCACCAATGATTCCTGAACTGATCGTGGGGGTAGATTTGGTTGACGAAAAGGAGGGTCAACATCTAGCAAACCAGCGTGGCTGCCAACGGTTCAAGGCCAAGTGCCCCTGTAATTTAGTACGTCTCCGGCGTCATGTTCTGCTAAGGTACGCATGCTGCCAGGATCCCGGCGGGTTTTATCCGCTACATCTGTGATATGAGGGTACATGCATGCATGGATTATCTCGTATAGGTATGCTTTTCACGTTCATTCCTTGTGGATATCTATTCACGCATGCCTTTGGTTGTATCAGCGAACTTCCTATCACACGGCTCAAGCTTTGGAGAACTTCTTTCAGAACAAAACAACAGCTTAGTGCAAGGGAGCTAATTGGATACAGGTTTTGGTTGACAGAGAGTCTCCATCAAGTTTACTTCAGTGCACGGACATGCTACTGTGATTAGAGGGTAGGAACAGGCGGTATAGTGGTTGTGGGATATAGTGACTGGAACAGGCAGGCGTTGTTCTCCAGTCATCCACACAAACGAGGAACTATATGTTGATGATGGTATGTAGTTTATCCACAGAATGGTAACAATGGTAGACTACAAGGGTAGTAAGACTGACAGCTGCTGAAAGTTTGCATGATGAAAACGAACCAAACATTCTGTTGAAACATACCCAGAACCGGTAGAACCCTTTGACCCCCCGGACAGAAGCTTTGATGGAGTGGCCGATATTGCTATTGACGCAGGAGATGATCGGGACTGGACCAAACAGAGTTGATGACCGGTAGAAGCTTCCATAGGTCCATGTCGAGTAAGGAGTGGAATCAAGCTTTGTCCATAACCATCGTTGTGCATTCTTTGAACAATAAAATGTGGAACATAATAAATGCAATAAGAGGTCAGACTATTATTCCCATAAACAGACTGGTTGTCTAAGACAACCGATCGCGCCATTGTTTACAAAACAATCAACAACGCAAGAGACATGGCTTTGTTCTATCCAAGACACGCTTTATTTCTTATTTTTTCCCCCTCTCTCTCTGTTTGTTGTCCTGGGCCCCTTGCCGTGTCTGACATGAATAAACTTCAAGCCCGGAGCCGCAGGCTCGGGCAACCTCAACCCAACGTTTTGCATGAAGAAAACAACGACGACAACAATAACAACAAAAAATTCAAAAAAATCCAACAAAGCATAAGTCGGAGCTGATGGTTGCTGTTTGTTTACAATTACCTAAAAGGGAAATTTGTGTACTTTATTGGATCCTCTTTTTCTGTCATATCCATGTATCTCGTAGTAATAACGTTGCCTCGCTTCCACAACGGAGGGATACCTAATCCAGGGACAGCCCTTGCTTTATGCAGCCAGCTTACCACAGTATGCACAAGTTTATTATGGTAAATTACCAGAACTCTTCTTCAATCAAAAGATGGACCCATACCTCGTTCAATTGGGCTGAGTTAATAACAATAATGCAACTAACTTTTGCAAACCCAAATTTGATCTACTGCAAATCTTTACAAACTGGCCCCTCTAGCGCAAGAGCCACTTGCGCAGGAATTCAATCGAACAACACGTTTGACCGTACCTCCAAGGGGGGGGGCTGTTCGCTCAGCTCCTTTGATCAAGGGGTAGGAGCTGCATTACCGCGTAATCAATCAACTCCCTATCGCATAAAATGGGAGAGTGTGGCGTTGGCTGCTGTGCGGCGAGGATTGCATGGCAATACCCTGCCTTGCTCTGCATTGCAGCCTTATTGCCTCGTCGAGATTGAGGCTGAGTTCCTCGTACCTTTTTCGCTTTTTGCTTTTCCTTCAAATCAATTTCGCACAAAATTAAAAATAAAACTTTGGAACTGGGGACTGTGCGTAAGTGCTTGCTTGGTCACTGCTCAGGATTTATTGAGTTTTGGGGGGGGGCCAAATTGAGTCAGTCCCAGGTTGCTTCGGGACCACTTCGAATAAATTAGCAACAGGTTTCTGGAGACCAGTCAGACTCATTCTGATGGTGATGGAGCCCTGAGAGCGTTCCTATGACGACACAAGGCCTGCTTGGTCTGTGAGGCTTTTTGTTTTGCATCTGTGCCCTTCTCACCAGTAGACATCGCAGCGACTTTGGGCACTGTGAAGCAAAAAAAAAAAAAATTTCAAAGAAGAAAATCACTCAAACTCCGCTGGCGTGAGGGGTACTTGGGAGTCTAGAACAAGACTAAGTAGGAAATTTATTAGCACCAGTCTTAGTGCCAGTGTTGTAAACCCCTCTCCCACAAAACGTCAAACATGTCATCTTTTAGAACCTGATACGGGAAAAGCAAAACCATTGTGCGCGCGCGTGCTGTTACCCCTAGCTATCACTGTCTGTTGGTAATTATTGCTGATCAGGTACAGGCTGTTACATCAAAGCCTATTACTACCCTACATGCAGATTAATGTTGCAGCTTTTTTGTTCTCCTAACAGGCACGAGTCTACTTAACCCACCCAGAAAAAAACCCAAGGAAATAACGATGCAAGTGGTGGGTGGGTTGGTGCTCGCGTACTAATTCCAGACTTCCAAGTTGTCACGCGAGATCCCGCTCGCCCCAGTGCCGCAGCCAGACTCGGTTAGGCTAAGCCAGGCAAGGCAGCTTAGGTCTTCTACGGTACTTTCGTACTGCCGTACGGCTGCCGTGGGCAAGTTCAAACCTATCGACGTAATAGGGTGGGACTGAGGTACACCTATAGGCTTCACGGGGGTCTGGGCGCAATTTTGGAAGCTTTTACGGAAGCCGCGTCAAACTTTCCGATAGTCCTCCCCATCTTGGCATACCCACCGCGAGCGCAACCTCATGCTTGGATTTTTGATCTCGGATACCTTGCAGGGAAGTTTTCGTTTCAAAAACTATGCCAGAGCTAACTAATATCACGTATAATGTCTATTCACTCCGAAGTTTCTAATTTCTTCTTGCGCTTTCTGTAGAGTACTCTTCAGGTATAATATTTGTGGGATTGAGACATATCATTGGAGGTTGTACTGGAGAGTAAAAGTAATAGAAAATATCTGGCGCCTCTTCAGGGTCTGACCAACCCCGTTGCTGGGCTAGAATTCCACCTGGACGGTATATCCCGGATGTGAGCTGAGCTGGCACATCAAGAAGAAAGAAGAAAGAACAAAGAAAAGCAAAGACGAGACGGAAGGTTTTTTTTTCCTCCTTTTTTTTTCTCCTGCGCCAGACCATCGATCATCGAGGGTTCAAACGGCCAGCCATGTGCCACGCATTCCGCCAGCTCAGAGCCTTGATACTGTAGCGTGTAAGTTTCCAAACAGGTCAGAGATTTTGGTCCCGGGCCAAGCGTGGGGGAGCACTGATTGCGCGTGGATGTCGTCAATGTGACTGTAACTCTTCCAGGTCGCTTACCTACCTCACCTTGAGGTAAGTCCAAGTCCTCAATGTCTCTCCCATGTGCAATAACCATGTTGTCGCCATACTGAAGACAGGTACCGGTTTGTCAGCTCGTTGCCAACTTGGTCTAGTTCCATTTCTTGTTATCCTTGGCGAAAGGTTCTCAGCTGCGAGCGCATGAAGCTCCAAGCGTCCACGATTGAATTCTGCATGCCTGGCTGCTATCGCCTGTCTGGAAATTACCTACCTACCTACCTTACCTACCACCTACGAAGTACCGTAGCTGCCTTCCGGGGCTGCTGAGATCGCAATGCCGATCCCAGACCAAAAAAAGCTACGGCCAAGTCCGTCCAGAAGTTCTTTTTCCTCATCAAGCACCTGGCAGCTGTTACGCTGTGGCCCTGGTCTCGTCAATTTGCTGCAGGCTCAGGAGTTTTTTTTTTTCGCTGAGCCCTGACAATGTAACCCAATCAGGGAAGAGCCGAGCGGGGCGCATGCGTTCGTTCTTTCCTGCGCTGCCATTCAGGCCATGTCCATGACAGTACAATATAATTGTAGACAGTGCAATATCCATGCAAGCACCAGTTTATTCTTTCCTGTCTCCGACGAAGTGCCTGGGGTCTGGCCTGGTCCTTGGCCCCTCCCCAGTGGAGGCGGAAATGGAGTCGCCCTGGGACCTTGGGAATCTGGAGCTCTCCCTGTCAATTCCCGGATTGGGCGTTACAAGGAGAGGCCTTTAACATTGCACAGTAAGACTAGGAAGCAAAACAAAAATGGATTTTTTTTTTCTGGTCGCCCCGGTCGCCATGGAGAAAAAACTGCACGTACTGCAAGGGATACAGATGCCCATAATTTGTGTATTTCCCGGCCCGTCTCCCGCCTTTGCAGTTCCAGTGAAGTTTCCCCCCTCTTCCCTCTCGGCCTACCGCTGTCGCTGTTGCTGCTGCCGTCGTCATTCCTTTGATTGTTCACTTCGTTGAATCTGGTCTTTCGGTCTATTTTCCAGATACTTGTGCCCGGATTCGCCTGGTGTGGTATACCGATAGCTAGTATATTCTGTGTCATACATACCTACCTACCTACCAACCAACAAGCTACCAGTTCATTGGGACCGATCAGCGAATCTCAGCTGCACGACGACGGCGATCAGGGGATAGGGAAGGTGAACACCAGGTAATTTGCGCCCACGGCCAATCAAGTTATTCAAGTTTGCTGACATAGTCTATATTATGAAGCCTAAACAAATCGGAGTCCTCGACGCATATTGTGGCTTGATCAACATCCAGCCCTGTTGCAAGGATCGATATTGTCGGTTGTGTGCTAACTTCTTTTTTTCTTTATTTTCTATTCCTTTTTCCCTTCGCTTCCTCTCTTGTCTCTTGCATCTCTCGGGCAAAGCTCGAGGGCTGATCCACCAAGACAGGAAAAGACATTCTGTTGTGTTACTTGCATACAATTCTTGGGTGCGAGGATCCTGCATCCCGAACCAAGCCTGCTTTCCAACCCCTGCTTGTGGAAAGGACCGACAGGGGTTGTTTCGTCCAACCAAGGCAGAATACACACACAACAACAACAAGACTTTCTCCGGCCAATTCGAACCCGATTCGATCGCATCAAGAAAAAAAAATACGAAAAGAAAATAAAATACCACCTTGGGACGGGGATTAGCCAACCATCATCTCCGAATCTGCACACGCTCGCGACGCGTCTAAAATCCCTCCTTCTTCTTCTTCCTCACCCCCTCGCTTGGGCTCACAATAACACACCGACTATACATTTAGTCCTATCCCATTGACACTCATCAACCATCGACTTGGATTCTCCTGAGCCACCGACTCTCTCGTTCGTGGTTGGTTGAAGCTGCGCCATCCTTGGGATCCGCACATCTGAAGCTCGCATCCTTGCTTTAATCTGCCCGCCGGGATATAAACCAGGAGAAGCTCCACCTACCTTCTTCCCCAGGCCCGATCTTGCAGCCAAGCTTCAGTTAACACTCGCGCATATCCCCTCACTGGGCACACATTCTTTTGACTTGCCATCGACTCGACGGCTTCCACTCGTTACTAGCCTTCCGCTTCAAACATCCGGTTTGACTTACATACACGCTCCCAAAAACATTAACTCGCTACCGTCTTTCTTGGACTCGCAATCCTGTCGACACCTTATCCCTATGAAAACGGCCGGTAACTTGTGCGTCGCATATACCAACTCACGACGTATCTCGTTCCAGCTTTCCGTCATCTTTCGACCACCAATTGACCCGCGGATCTCTGACTTGGTTCTACGACCTCCTGAAGCAGCCGGTTAATCCAATTTTCTCGGAAGCCAGACAGTCATTGAGTGGTTTGTCATCGTGGTTACCGTGCCTCCCGCGATCGGTGCTGTTATCATCAACCTTTTCTTCCCAACTTGACCATAGGACGTCAGTCAAGTCGGGCGAGCCTCAAAGTCGCAGTCTGGAGTTTACTACCTAGTGGATGGTCGGCCTGACCAAGGCTTTCCGTCTTTCCCCAAGCAAACCCCTCGCACCTCGAGTCATTCTCACCAATCATCTCAGCAATGGCTCTACCTCGAGCTTTACCAGCAACGCTGGCCGTCGTTGCAGTTGTGGCGACGGCTGCCTTGTTGGTCATTCACATCATTCTCGCTCAATCGACTTCAAGTTTGACAATGCCAACGCAAGTCACGGCCACTTCAATAGTGGCCTCGGTATTTGAGGCTTGCGTCTTTCTGGTTCTCTGTTGGCTTTCTTTCCTCTACATTCGTATCGGTACTAAGGACCCCTTCGAAGCACATAATCTTTTGTGGTTCAGTATTATTGCAACCTTGGTCACGGTCTCTGCAGTGGTCTCGGCGGTTACAGTAGCCAGCCTTCACAACGCAACCTCCATTCTGGCAACTGGTATTCTCGGGCCTGAGCCCACGTCGTTGGTGATTGGCAGCTCAGCCGTCCTTGGAATCGCATTCACCACGCAAACCGTATTTCTCATCGTTCATTTTTTCATTGTCAAAATCTACGGTGTCGCGTGCGGCTCGGACGTTGAAGCTGGCGGTCGTCGGCCGGTAATGGCCCAGGTCAAGTCAATTCCTTACAGCCAGACCAGCCCGGCCCCTTCTCGGGCTCGAGGCGGTTCGGTGAGCTCTAGGACCCCTCCTGGATCGAGCGGCGGCCGCTCTACTACCGAAACCACGTGCTCTGTTCGCTCCTCGTTGTTACACGCTGTCAGGCCAACCACCTCTAGGACGAGACTGATCTCCAGCAGTCAACGATCGAGTCGCCGACCGGAGTCACTCGACTTGAATGCGATTAAGGACAGGTCGAGTGCCAACGAAGACTCCTTCGAAACCTGGGACCTATCTGTAGTCGACCAACATAATCGTCAAATATCGCTGCAAACAACGGGCAGCATCAAAGGTGGCCACTTCCTCGAGACTATACCCGCGAGTCCGACCATAAGCCGGAGTTCAAGTCCTGGTACGCCACTAGACCTGGAGCCTCCACGTCGGCCTCGCAGGGCCCGCAGCTTCAGCCCCATGTCAGAGCATGGTCGGCTATCCGCAGGACTCACGCAACACGTCAATGCCAGCGAATCACATATTCACCCTCTATTCCGCTCAGATTCGCCGACGCCACCGCCGATCGCCAAGCCCGGTACTGTTGTTACTGCAGCCCCAAATGCCGGACAAATCGTCGCGCCAAGTGTCCAGGGGATCCGAAGGATACGCAGCGGCAGCTTACCGCAAGTACCAAGCCCTCTCAGTCGGCAGAGTAGCTTTGAGGAGTTTTCTCGCGCGATGCAGCGGGACTCTCTTCGTGAGGAAGATGAAGAGGATGAGCAGGAGCAGGCAGAGGGTGACAAAACATCGCAGCCTAGCTCGCCAGAATCGGAAGATGGCAAGCTGACGCCACCAATCCCCGATTGGATAATGACTGCTGGAGCCAGGACCTCACTTTACGGTTACAACAGCCGGAGGGCGAGCAGTAGGAGGACACAAAGCAGGGGGAAGGATGAGGAGGACATGCCTACTCGGCAGTCATGACGTTTTACGATCTACACATGAATTTCTCTGGGTGTATAGGAAGAATCATATATACCCCCTTTTCTTTTGTCGAATCAGGAAAAAAAAATAGGGCCATATATTCATGGGCCAGGGAATAGAAAGGCGCCATGGGTCAGTCATCTTATGTCGGGTTGCTAAAACCTCTACGGGACCGACA
>JAVHJQ010001489.1:0-30983 GCA_031306095.1 Pyricularia sp. CD86 | reverse complement strand
GCCTTATACACCACCGCAGGGTGGACCGACCACAGCGGCATCTACCAACGGCCAGAGTCCACCTGCTCAGCTCCCTCAACAGCAGAAACAGCAGCAACAGCCAGGACCAAAAGAACAAACTCGACCGACCCAACAGCCCTCAAAAGAACCGCAACAGCGGCCTCCGGCACATACTAACGACAAGCATTCTCCCCATCCTGACCCTGCCAGGAGGAGTAGCAGCTACTTTTCCAAGTTCTCGGACATGTTTTCATCCGGAAAGGAAAAGGAAAAGAATGACAAGCCATCGCCGCCATCTTCGGTCCAGGGCAAGGCCCCAGTCAACCGTACCCAGTCGTTTCCGCAGAAGCTGGACTCTCCCAAGCCCTCAGCCACCCATTTTGCACCAAGCGATACCGCCCAAGCCTCCCAAGCACCACATTTCCAAAGAACAGCAGCAGCTCAGAATTATTCTCCGTATTCTCAAGTCCCAGAAAGTCAGCAACACATCGCCAACTACGCTGCGCCTCAGTTCTACAAACAGCAGCAGCAGCAGCAGCACCCGGGCCAGTATGGATATATTCAAGAGGACCAGTTCGCGTCGCCTTACCAAAGTCATTTTGGTGATCAGCGTTCGCAACAGCTCCAACCTCGGTTCGACCGAAGAACTGGGGTTGGTCAGACGGGTTATAATGATTGGAATCATTCCCAACAAGCTCGCGAGGTACATCCTAATAACCAGACTCAACCCGGTAGAGACTCCGACTCCAGTTCTGGCGTCAGCCCCGCACTGGTTGCCGGTGGCGCTGGTCTGGCAGGAGGTGCTGGCGCCGTCCTCGTGTACAACGTGATGCAGTCTCAAAACAACGCGCCGGAGCAGTCTGAGAGGGCTATATCGCCCGACTCTCGCACATATTCGAGCTACATGGAATCTCAGTATCCGACTGAGCATACCACAAACGGGTCACAGTATCAGACTGAGTTGAGCACTTACGGAACCGGGAACGAATATCGACCAGCGGATGACACGAACCGCTCCATCATTGCGACGGATGATGTCTATCTAAGATCTGTACAAAAGCACGGGGATCCACATCAAATCTCGGGCATCAAGCCTGAGAAGGAGTCACAAGTCGCGTCTCAAGTCATGGGCCAAAGACTTGCTCCAGACATAGATGACGAAGTGCACAGCATCCCGTCGCCGGTACCGTCTACTCCATCTACTCCTGATTTTGACAAGCGGTCAATTGACCTGGGATTGGAGCATGACCTCCTCGTGGAGGATAACAACAGTTTGAAATCCCCTGAAAGTCATTTGGGACGCTTTGACCCGGCTGTCGACGGTTCGCAATTTGTTTCACAGTCAATGCACGAACAGTCAGAGGATGAAGAACTCAAAGCTCCCGACAGTCCTCTCTCAGATAGGCCACTTTCACTTGGGTCACTATCCATTCAAGCGGTTAATTTGGCAGAAGATCCAAATGATGATGAAGACGAGAGAATATCCGTCCTGTCTCACATCAGCAGCCGTCCGTCATCCCGCGGCTTTTCTCCACCTAGTCCTGACTTCCCAGCATCTGATGATGACGATGTACCGGATGAAAATGCCCTGAACGGCCTTGCTGAGCATGTCGATGACTTGCAAGATGCCAAAAGTATGCAATCTTCTAGGCTCAGCGCCAACGAAGCCAGAGACGATGACGAAGATCATGACAAACTGCACACTACGAGCATGCTCAATAACGAACTTCAAGGAAACGTCTCTGATGACGACGGCTCGGAGCGAGGTGATTTGCACAAGTACGAAGATGAAGTCAAGGCTCGGGAAGACCGCACTCTATTCGCTGACGACGAGCCCCAAAATAATACTGGAATTCTGGATGATGACCAGGATCAGGACGAGCACGATGACATGAGCTCTGAACGGCATCATGATCTTGACGATGCTGCTGGCACTGACGTTGATCGGGTTTCTCATGCTGATGAGATATCTCAAAATGGCAGTCAATTTGGAGACGGTCTCCATGAAAGCAACATGCAAGGCAGAGACTTGAGCTTGCAAGACGACACAATGTCTGACAGGGACGATGACGACTATTCGCAGGAAGCAGATGATGATGACCACAGCGACCACTATGATGCTCATCACGTCGAGAAACACGCCCCTGTGGCAGGGTATGCAGCAGCCGAGAGCCTCATGTCGTCGCACGAGCAAGAGCATGATATTTTCCAAGGCACCTATGGAGAAGAAGAACACCACCATATGGACGCCCCGGAGGAACTATCCCGCCGTCAGTATCAGCAAGAGGACCACACTGAATTGCATCATGGGGACGGTTACTGCTCGCAACAGACTGGACTGGCGCAACCGCAGGGCTATCATGATCAACACCAGACTCAGCAATACCCGGGGAACCATCTCTCACAGAACCAAAACATCGAGGAGGACGAATACAATCATCGGCAATACCAAGCTCAGCCTCAGTCGTCAGACCACCAACCGGGCAACTATCATGATTACGAGGAGCAGCAGCAACCGCCTCACAACGGCGCTTACAACCAAGGGTGGGCAGGCGCCGGGCCGGAACAGGATGCTCAGGATTACGATCATGGGGCATATGATGAGGACGGCTACGTGACACGCCAGCAATACCAAAACCAAGCGCAAGGACACGCAGGATATGTCTTGAACGATGAAGAGGAAGGCGATGATCAGTGTATCGATACTACAAATGGCATGGCGCCCGCCGATTTGGACGATAATGACGACGAAGACGAAGATGATGAAGCCCAAGATGAGGAGTACGGCAAAGATGATCAAGTGGACTACGGAGGGCAGGGATATGGAGCTTCAGGGGACTATTATGATAGTGACTAGTGACCAGTGATTCTGACTGCTGTGGAGCTAATGTTATGTGACAATTGGTCACTTGCTTTGGTTTGTTTATATCAAACTCACTGTAGCTACAGGGGCGTTCAAGTCTGTCACAGGTGTCTTGTTATCCCGTGTTTCAACACAATGGACGCGTCTTTACAACGCGTCTTTACAAGTTGGCGATTCGAGGTTTTGTCGAGGCATAGAGGTTTCACGCACGGTTAGCCCACTATCTAGGGATCACATAACATTCGACATGCCCTTGATGGGAACGCAAACAATCCAAGATACGTGAGTTATGATAGTGTTCTTATTTTTTTTTTATCTTTTTTCTGTTTACTAGGCCAGCGAGGCCGAATTAGCGTGAGCTATATATAAGCCGCCTTGTCTGTCAAGTAAGAATCTACTATGCTTTCCGCAGCTCTGCATCAACAAGTGGTGTGCTCTTATCCATACGTGTCTGGAAAATCATCGTCCACGGTATCCAGCAGGCCCCTTGGGTGGCTCCTTGGTTGTATCCCTGACCAAAAGCTTGACCTTACCTTCACCGATCTCTTTCCCTTGTGCAAGTATGTCCACCGGCTCCTGCTGCGACGACTTCCTAGCCAGACTCTTGTCGTAGCTTCTCGCGTCGATGCCCAAGATCCCACCCATGTTCCGCTGGTCTCCAGGGACCGAGAACTCACGGAACGCATACCGCCACTCATTCAGGAATCCGCGGATCGCCTTACCGACCTTGTCCTTGCCGTTCTTGCTGTGGTGGCCGGTGCCCGTGATAGCATATATCGGCCTGCTTTCTTTCTCGTTCTCGAGCAGCACCTTCTCGAGATATTCGACCGCCTCTTCAGGATGAAGCCCATGCAAGTCAACGTAAAACTCAGACCCGGCGCTGCTGTTGTTCTTGTTGCGCTCCTCGTATAGTTCGCGTGCGGCCTCACGATGAGCCCTCCTCATAAGATCGTTCTCACTCTGACCACGGAGACTGAGAGCCTTGGCGGCGCGGGCGTCGTTTCGGTTCCAAGCTTGAGCGGCACTGACGTAGCTGTATGTTAGTTTCATGATTCATGTCTGGGGCGGGGTGTTCGCGCAGCAGAAGCCTCACCTCTGCAAAAACTTGTTCCTCAGGCCGCCATGCTTGATAGCATCTTGGCGGGCCTTGAGATATGCCTTGTTCGCCTTCTCACCGGTCTCTAACCAGGGAATATGCTTGGGACTGGGGATAGACTGCGACGCAGCACTGTTCTCGCCGTTCCGTATGCTCGTTGAGCTCACAGTGCGACCCATCTTCCTAGAGACCAGCTTCGCTTCAGGTGTGGGCGAAGGCGACATCTTGACGATATCTGCCAACGAACTGGAAATCAAGCCCTCTTTTTGATGCCCCTGACTGTTGCGTTTGCCATGCTGCTTTTTGCTGGTTGCTTTGGCAGACGCGGCTCCGAGAGATGGGAAAGCCTCAGCATCGTCCAGAGATGGTGCAGTCTGCACTGGTTCCTTGCGTTGCTGCTGACGACTGCTCGGACGAGAGCGAGGCCGAAAATTCTCCCCGGCAAGGCCTGGAATTTTGAAGCCGGGAGGTGGAGTTACCCCCATGGATGGGAAGTAGCTACCTGAGGCAAGACTGCCCAAGTGCTCAGGGGTTACCGGTCGCAGCGAGGGAAAAGAGTTCATGTCCTGGACTTGAATACTGAGTCCGCCCTTATGCGAGGGCGGGGGGGTGTTGGTTCCGTCGATTGAGAGCTTGTTCAACAAATGGACGGGGTCATGTGAGAATATACATGTGGTACCCGCCAAACAGTTCCCAGCAACCCAATATCTGATTATCCAGGTCAGCGTGTCGGCCTTTTTTTTTCTTCATTTGCAACCGTCTTAAGATAATCACTTACTTGCAGACATGGTTGCTGAGGTCATGCGAGAACCTGCAATCTGCTCTCAAACACTGCCCTTGAGCCAAGAAGAATTTGCAAATGATTCCTGACCTTTGGTCAGCTGGGGTGGAGGGCCGCGCATCCGGAGTCATCGATTTGCCGATGAGGAGTCCATTGGTTTTGGTTTCCTCTGTCTGAACGGCCTGCATCGCGCTTGAGTCCACGGTATCCATAAAAGCAGAAATGATGGCGCCGAGATCATAGCCGTGCATGGCAAGTGCAGCATCTATCTCCTCGTCGGATCTCGACGGACCGAGGATCGAGCGGAGCATATCGTACGGTGTCATATCCACCTGCTGCGAGGGAGCATACTCCGGCGCAGCGGCGTTGAGAGCGCTTCCCGTCCCAATCGACGAGGTGACACTCACCGCGTCGTCGTTTGTAAGCCAGTCGACATTGTCGTTTTGCATGTCTCCGAATGTCTCTTGAGAAGGTGCGTCGGTAGCGAACTCGTATGCGTTCAGGTTCGGGCTGTTCGGGATGATAGGGGCAGCGAAAGCCAGTCGGGGTGAAGGGCGGGGGGAACCGAAAGGAGACGCTGTCGAAGACACGACGTTGCGCCCAAAAGGGGTCGGGACGAAGCCTGGCGGCGCCAGCGGACTAACTCCGAGGCGGGGAGAGCCCGAGAGAGGGGTTCCTGAATTTGCACGCCACGATGCTGGTGATGGCCTGCGAAGGATCGTCTGTCTGATTGGAGGTGGCGATGCTGCTATATTCCCTCCATCACGATATCGCCAAAGAGCATCGAGAACGGCGTTTTCGAGACTGTTGCCAGTCAGGGACGTCTCCTTGCGCAAGAGCTCCTCGAGCTTGTCCGTCTTGTCCTCGTCGTCCAACGATTCATCTTCCAGTATAGGCAGGCATATTTCGTACGTCTCGTCTGATACCATCTTGCCAGAAGTGCCGATTCTGGCGATAAGTTATAGAGGTAAATGCCTCAGGGGGCGCGTTGTTGTTGTGCAGATATTGCCGTTGTGTGGGCAGTCGACTTATAGTGTCAATCAAGAGGCGGAGGTAAGCAGAAGCGTTGGGGGCGGCGCGGGCTTAGAGAGGTCATATAAGGCAGCATCCGACTTGATATGACGCGATTGGTGGTGTAGTATTGTAACGACAGCAGGGAAGGACCGAATCTTGGGTGTGACAGCGGTCAGCTTAGACCTGCCAGCGGCTGCTGAGTGATAGCAGATCAGACCAGGGAAGTGGACGGCGAGCGATTGCGCCTGCGGCCCTGCCTTGGATTGGCTGGCTTGGCCTTGTATTGAGTTGCGTGTCTACGTTGATTTGCTCCGTTCTACGATGCGATAAATAGCTACCTTAGGTAGGTAGGTAGTGGGTTGGTTAATATGGGAAGAGATTATTGCTGCCCGTAAAGGAGTCCGGACTCAAGGTATCGATCGCTGAGATGCAAATTATGTCGACAAGTCGGGCGGGAGAACCAAGCGGGATGGGGAAAGTTGGCAAGGCAAGGCAAGATGCAGGTAAGCCTATGCGCGGGTGCGTCTGTCTGCATGCCCCTGTCAGCGGGAGTTGTACAGGACGAGGCACGAGACACCAGTGGGTGGGTGAAGCTAGTTAGGGCGAAGGTTTGGTTCGTATGCAGATTAAGGTACAACCTACCTACCAAGCCTACCTAGGTATGCACTGTCCGTGGGTGAAGTTGAAGATAGGGAGGGAATGATGACGCTAAATAACGGTAGGAAGGAGTAGGTGACGCTAGCATACGTCGAACAAGGCGCGATAGAGCGATCGATTGAGAGCAAGCAAAAGGGAAAGCGGCGGTGTTGCGTTGTTGTTGCTGTGGCTGTTGCTGTTGCTGTGCCAAGAAGGGGTTATCGACTCTGTCAACGAAGGGCAGCGATGGCGCAACCGATCTGAGTGACAAAAAAAACAGAAGTAAATGCGTGATGACTTCATAAAACAAAGAGAGCTGAAGAGAAGAGTCGGTACTGTAGTAGAGTAATGCACAATTAGATTAGGCGTTAGACAAAGGGAACCCGGCCTTTGGTCTCAGTTCAAGTCAACTGTTGCTGTTTTCTGCTTGAAGTCGGTCGGTCAGAAGGACAAGGCCCAATGTTGTTGAGGCCACCAACCAACCGCTCTATACTCTGCAGGCAGGTAACTTCCGCGTGGGGTCATTCGTGCTCGCCCTGGCGAGAGTGGGCGATGATTGGAATGTGGGGGGCCAAGGCTGTAGCCAACCAGGGGCTGAGTCTGGCTCAGGTAAGGAAGATCCAATCGTAGGTAGGTGGGGGGAACCGGATGCGGCCCATACAGCAGCCACTTGAAATTGCTCCCGCCCGTAGCAGAGCAAAGGAGGTGCGCGCGCCAATGACTGCTACGTAAATGTCTGAGCTGAACACATCAGTGGGGCCAGGCTGTTGAACGGATCTGATGCTATCAGACGGAACTCGAGCTCTCATCCCTCCTCCATGTGTCCAGATCTTTTTTTAGGGTTTCCTGGTAAATGAGCGGAGTACTTGCTAGCATGACTTGAATTGCAAAACTAATAATTAACATCTGTCGAGCGATACGATTACTAGTAAAAGTCGAGGAGAGGACAAGTCAGCAGCCGTGGGGGGTGGCAGCCCAAGAGATCAGCAGCAAGCGACTGGTCAAGGGGATGCGGCGCCATTTTACCTGACATCTATTTATCCATCCATTCTCCATCATTTGATGTACTCAAAGTTTGCTGGGGAAAATCCTGTCATCTCATCTCAGTCAACTAGACTAGACACATTGCATGCGCTCTGGCTACGATATAGGTACCGGAACACCATAGCGACTATGAGCTGCCGGCTGGCTGTCAAGCACGCCGGTTACTTTCTTTGCCAGCAATGCCGTGCTTGACTTCATCCTGGTTAATGTCTGAGTAGATAGAGCCAACATTTACTCGTGATAGTTGCATCGGTTTTCTTAGGGGATGTCATCGTCATCACCGCCACCAAAACCAAATGTAAAGCCACCGCCACCGCCATTATCCTCTGCTTCTCCGTGTGGTCCGACCGCGGCATCCCACTTTCTCTTTCTTTGCGCGCGCTGCTCAAGCTCCTCCAACGATTTCTCTAGCAGCTCAGGTTGTTTCTGTTCGAGGCGACTCCTAAACAGTTCGTAGGGATCTTTTATTTCCCTCTTGAATCCAGTGACCTGATCCGGCCTGTCTCGGAGAAAACTTAACGCATCCGAAAGGTGAGATTTCGGGACAAAATTCTGCGTCAACGCAATTCCAGCCTCCAAGTTCACCACCAAATGCCACCAGCCACTGGGAACATGGAGAATCTCTCCGGCGTTGCATACTCCCTCGACGCACTCGGGAATCATGCGGGCCTCGGCATGGAACTCTAAAAGCCATTCCGCAGTACTGAGAGGGCTGGTCACCTCGCTGTTGTCCTCGGACACATACACACCGGGCACCTGCACTGACGGAGGGAACATGATCCAGTATTTAGAACCCTGAATGACCGCGTTCCATGCACTGGTTGCGTTTGGATCCTTGTGAAATGTTGAGCCGCTCCTTTCTGGACCGATAATGAGCCAGCGATGTGCTGGACGATCGGATCCGAGAAGTTCAAACAGGTCGGGCCCGAAACAGTCAGGCTTCCAGTAGGCAGCGCCGTCCTGCCGACCGATGGTGAGGTTCATCTTTTCGGCGAACCTCTTGTCGAAGAGGTACAGAGGGCTTTCATCCTTGGTATCGAGCATATACCGGTGATACGTCGAGAACGGCCAGTCGACGGCCTCGGCCCTGAAACTGACGTCGGAATATTTGCCCAACAAGGTGTCGAGGGTCCATTGATTATAGACGGGCCAAGCAGGCACGACGTCGGTGAGCACGAATGGAGTGCTGCTCCATTTGTCCGCAAAATCATCATATGTCAAATCTGGGAACTTCCTGATTTGATTCTGTTTGGGAATCCCAGCGGCATATCCTGCCAAAGGCACATGGCTGCAAACAAAGGGACGGTGCAGAACATCGGAAAATACGGTGCTGCAGTCTACTTTCGTATTTTTGTCCTTGATCAAGCCAAGGAGGCTGGATCTCCAAGAGCCAAACCATTCGAAAGGGCGAGGATTCTCTTCATGTGATCTGGGAATGGCTGTCAACAGACACAGCTAATGATAACAGCAGAAAAATAAAGATAAAAAAACATTTAAGAAATAAAATTGAAACATAAAAAACTTTGCACTTGCAAGGCCGCGGCAACCCCGAAAATGCATGCGCCAAACCAACTGACTTACTCGAGAAATAGAGGCTTCCACAAATCATCCGAGCTGCAGAATGCGAACAAAAATTTGCAAGTGTATCCCAGCACTCTGAGAGTTCGTGCATCAAATTGTTCAAGTAAGAGCATCAACGCTTCATCAGGGAGTATTTGTAAAGTCCCGATGTTCCGCCGTGCGTTACTGCCAGATGCGAAGTACTGATTTCCCAAGGGCTTCACTCCCAGAGGATGAACGGGGATAGATGACTCAAGTGCATCGTTTGAGACGTGCTCGGCAATATCTTCGGCGGCGCGACTGGTGTAGTTCTGAGTAATAGACTCGCCACCAGACATATGGGCCTCGTCCGCCCTGAATGGCAGCATGTGGAAAGTGGTTTACTGCTGCTTCACAGTGTTCTGCTTTCTGTGTGATAAAAAAAAATGCTGCAAGCTTTTGGGTCACCTCTGTGGAACACTGGTATTTGCAGGAACTTGAAATTTCACAGCGGTTTTGCTGAGCAGGTTGGTAGGGCCGAAATGAGTCTTGATATGCTGGTGTGGTGGATGTATAGTTGACAGGAAGTGACTCAGGAGTAAGACCAGAGGATCCGCCTAACTGAGTGTAGAAACAAAAATTTTTTGCGGTGACTCTCTGATATCAATGAGCCACATTTGCCGCCCGACAATACTTGGTCGTCTTACGAATTGAGGCCCAGGGGAAGCAAAGGCTGGTTTTTCCGAAAGAAATGGGGAAGACAATCATAGTGGTGCATCGCAGAGAAGTTTTTACATGGCCTAAACGCCCCACTAAAAGTTTTGCTCTGATGTATTTTTTGCGCAATAACCAGGCCTGCAACTTGCCCGCGCAGCGGGGAGCATGCTGTGTTGGCGGGGTTTGGATTGGACGCCCGTGCCCTACCTCGTGGGCCCCACCTAACCTTCCTCGCCTCAGGCTAGGTTGTATAATCCCCCCATCCCGAATTTTTTTTTCGCTCCTGCTCGGCCTTCCCATCTCACCATCAAACAAGAACAAAATCACAATACAAAAACATAAAAACAGATTCAGATTCTCCTTATAGTGAGAATCATTGAATCTATCTTCGCTTCTTGTTCATTCTTCTTCAGATTTTCGTACGCGAAAACTGCGGACATTCGGCCCTCGTTTGCCCCACCAAACCGCCAACTCTTCACTTCCACTATTCTTAGATCGCAAGCCGGGCTTGTGATCTAGGAATCTTCGCAACCAACACCGCGACCATGGCCGACAAGGGACTCGAGGATGTCCCCGAAGGTACGTCGGATCTCAGCAGCTTCTCCAGGAGCGGTCACCGCAACGAGCTTTCGGATAGAGGGGTCGAATGCGCCAAGTTGCGCAACCCGCTATCTTCCAGCGCTGGAAGTGCCTGGGCTTGGGGCTTCATGGCTCCTGCTATATGGCGCAATCATCAAGAGTGATTTATACTGACAACATATGCGCCGGCTATAGGGCAGATCGAGTCCAACTACGATGAGACCGTCGACTCTTTCGACGAGATGAACCTGAAGTCGGAGCTGCTTCGAGGTATGTGGGCAAATAAAAGAAAAAAATCCCTGCCCTCCCATTCGCTCCCACATTTGGCGCTAACAAGGGTGACCGCTTCCTATCAGGTATCTATGCCTACGGTTTCGAGCGCCCGTCTGCTATCCAGCAGCGCGCTATTATGCCCGTTATCAAGGGTAAGTTTCGTCCAAGACTGGTCCAGGTCAACTTTGGTCGCACATGCGCAGCCTGCTAACATTGATGTTTTACAGGCCACGATGTCATTGCTCAGGCTCAGTCCGGTACCGGCAAGACCGCCACTTTCTCGATCTCGGTTCTCCAGAAGATCGACACCAACGTCAAGCAGTGCCAGGCCCTGATCCTGGCCCCGACTCGTGAGCTTGCTCAGCAGATTCAGAAGGTCGTTGTTGCCATCGGCGACTTCATGAACATTGAGTGCCACGCCTGCATTGGTGGTACCAGCGTTCGTGATGACATGAAGGCCCTCCAGGACGGCCCCCAGGTCGTTGTCGGTACCCCCGGCCGTGTCCACGACATGATCCAGCGCCGCTTCCTCAAGACCGACGGCATGAAGATGTTCGTCCTTGACGAGGCCGATGAGATGCTTTCGGTATGTTATCTTGGCTCCTGAATTGCCAGCGGCGGGGCATGCCAAAGAATTTATGCTAATACACCGCATAGCGTGGTTTCACCGAGCAAATCTACGACATCTTCCAGCTCCTCCCCCAGTCGACCCAGGTTGTCCTGCTGTCGGCCACCATGCCCCAGGACGTCCTGGAGGTTACGACCAAGTTCATGCGCGACCCCGTCCGCATTTTGGTCAAGAAGGACGAGCTTACTCTGGAAGGTATCAAGCAGTTCTACATTGCCGTTGAGAAGGAGGAGTGGAAGCTCGACACCCTCTCGGACTTGTACGAGACTGTCACCATCACCCAGGCCGTCATTTTCTGCAACACCCGCAGAAAGGTCGACTGGCTCACGGACAAGCTCACTGCCCGTGACTTCACTGTGTCTGCCATGCACGGTGACATGGACCAGGCCCAGCGTGACCTGATCATGAAGGAGTTCCGTTCGGGTTCGTCCCGTGTGCTTATTGCCACCGACTTGCTCGCTCGTGGCATCGACGTCCAGCAGGTTTCGCTGGTCATCAACTACGACCTGCCCGCCAACCGTGAGAACTACATCCACAGGATTGGTCGTGGTGGTCGTTTCGGCCGAAAGGGTGTCGCCATCAACTTCGTCACCGCCGATGATGTGCGCATGATGCGCGAGATTGAGCAATTCTACAGCACGCAGATCGAGGAGATGCCTATGAACGTCGCCGACTTGATTTAAGATAACAATACGTAAAAGAATTGCCAATCGACACCATCAAAATCATACCCACACACATACACTTGTCTCTCCGCCGCCCGCAAACCCCCTACTTCTGTCCGACACCCATCACATTACGCGCCTAAACCAAAAAAAAACTTTACACGCTTCGGGGCATCAGTGCTGAGAGTTTGATAGAAGGGAGGGGAAAACTGTTTCTGCTGGGTGTTTTGGGGAAATTTCTGCGCTTTTTTGACGTCTCTTCCTATTTCGTTCACACAAAAGTGGTTTGCATCTGGAGGGTTTGGCCGCTCTGCCCTGTCGACACCTTAATTCTTACGGGAAGGTGTTTTTGATACTCTGCTGCCAAGATAATACGGCAGGATCTGCGGTTTCTTCAGTCACGTCTCTTTTTATCTCCTTTTTCACGTCATGTATCTGTTCCTAGGTAGTGCTCACGCGACGACCATGAAAACGTTCATAAATAACTGCATGCGCTCGGGAAGTGAAGCGAAGTGATGTGATGTCTGGTACACGAAATGATGGAACCTGCGGGTATCAGTGAAATGACTTCATCACCAAGTCAGATATTAACTTTTGACCCAAAACCATGCGATTAATGACTTACTGCATATGGAGGTATTGGGGCAAATTACTGTCCGAAAAGATTATGTAGAGTATCAGGGGTTTTTTTTTTATTTTTTTATTCTTATTAAAGTTTCTAGTCTAATTCTAGTCAGGCCTGCGCGCTCCTGCTGCAGTCGCTGCAGAATTTACTTTACATTTTGGCGGCTCAGCGATGTGGCGCTTTCTTCCACGCCTAGAAAAGGTAGGTGCTCATTGTAGTACAAATGGTCCCACTCTTGGAGCAACGCGTTACTCGTGATTTTACTCCGTCCTCCTCCATCTGACCGACATCACAGCAGTCAGCCCAGCTACATCCAGGTCGCACCAATTTTTAGACATACATATTTCTCACGCCATCAACCGCATTGCTTTTTGGCGGCTAAGCATCGTCAAATCGAAAGCTCAAGTCAATCCCTTTGGGAAAAAGAAGAATCAACTTTAGAAATGGACCGCAGCCTCGACGAGATCCTGGCCGAGCGCCAAGTCAGTACCCTCATGTGGTGGCCGCAGACATACTAATTGATGCTGACATCAACGCAATTCAGACCAAGAATGGCGGCCGAGGCTCCCGCGGTCCCCGCAACGGCGGCGGCGGTGGAGGTGGCAACAGGCGCCGCGAGCGCGAAAGGCAGGACTACCCGCGCGACGGAGTCAGAAAGGTACGTCGACAGGATTTACTTGATACGTCTTGCTGGGGGAAGTTTACCGGATGGGCAGGCTGGCAACTGAACTGCTCTGTTGTTGTTTGCTAACTTGCCTCTTGCCAGGTTGAACATCCTCGCCCTCTCCCCCAAACATTTTATGCTTTTCCGTCGAGGCCTCTTTTCTCGTCCTCCGTCACCAGCTAGTCCAGCTAGCCCAGTCCATCCCACGCACTCGAAGCCCAAGGAGATCTGTGGAGGGCGGACGTGGAAGGACGAAAAAGTCGATGGCAAAACGCAACAAATTACCTCCTCAAGCTAACGACTTCCTGTCTCGCGTTTGTTCGTTGACGGAAACAGAGCTATCGAGACGATCAATCTCGGAACCTGGACTCGTGAGTTCTGCCTGGCAACTACATAATCGGAAGATGTGGCAAAGATACTTGGGGGCACCGTGGGCTGACAATGGTGGTGCTATGTAGTGAGTGGGTTCACGATAGATATGACGACAACGGTACTGCTCCGTCTCCAGCGACATATACACCGCGAATGCGACTGCTGATAAAGTGACGACTAGACACCCGCCGCGGGGGCAGGTATTCGCGCCGAAGAGACGACGACCTCGATAAGGATCAAGTGTGAGATTGGAACCCAATGTTGCAATGCGCCAACGGCTGCGAGCACGGTAATGCTGACCGCAAGTTATCTGCAGAAGCTCAAGGGGCACAAAGATCCGGGTGGAAAATATCCATTACGAGTTGACCGAGGAAGATCTCCAAGTATGTTTGGGCTACATTCGTCCGAAGGTATCAGTGAATGGGCAGATACTTACCACGCTGGACAGGGACTATTCAGCCGTATCGGCCCGATCATTAGTCTCGAGCTTCTCTATGATCGCTCCGGCCGGTCAGAGGGTATCGCTTATGTGACTTATGAAAGCCACAAAGACGCAACCTTGGCCGTCAAGGACTTTGATGGCGCTAACGCAGCAGGTAATTCACATCACGAGGGCCATATGCCTAACTAGGAATGGTACTAACGCCAAGTACAGGTCAACCTATTCGCCTCAGCATAACCCCGGCCGGCGCTGGCTCACGTCGGAACCCATTCGATAACGCCGTGAAACCGGGGAGGCCATTGTCTGAGCGCATAACGATGCCGTCAGGCCGGAACCGATCCCTATCACCCGAAGAGGACGCGGCACGTCGGGGAATCGACAGATATATCCCTAGCGGTTCGCGCTCTGGCAGCCCATACACCTCCGGTAATCGCCGCGATGGTCGCCGACCAGGTGCCAGGAGGGAGCGTGGTGGCGGCGGCGGTGGTCGCCGTAGAGGTGAGGGCGATGAGGAAGGTGGTCAGCGCACTGGGCGTGACGGTCGCACAAAGAAGACGCAAGAGGAACTGGATGCCGAGATGGACGATTATTTTGGCGGCGGCGGCGGCGGCAACAATAATGCTACTACTACCACCGCTGCAGCAGGTGCAACTGCTGCTCCCGCCACCGGAACTGTGGATGACGACATCGACATGATTGCTTAGGTGGATCAACATCGGAGTGGCACATTAATATCGGCCGATATGCGTGCCCGCAATGCGCTCTCGCGCTTCATATGATATGAAGTGAGCAAGGTATCCAGAGGCTTAAGGAAGGCGTATTTTGGCTTGAGAAGGGCTTATCAGCGATGTCTTACGATTGATCTTTTTTCGTCTTGATTGCCTCATAAGATATTGCACAACATGTAAATATATATCTCCAACTCATTCAACAGGAACACCAGTGTTACTGCGAGCCGCTGAGTTTCCCACCCCTTTCTAATGCGGTATCTAAATTTCGAATCACGCGTCGTCTCGGCCTCTTGTAATCATTCCGTCTTCTTCCTCTTCTTGTCCATACCCTCACTCATGGCCTCAGCCACGTCCTCCACCGTCAGCCCCCTCTTCCTATTCCCAATCTTCTCCTGTCCCAGTACGGTATCCTGAGCCACGGCCCTAAAGACACCGGCGGCGCCCGCGAACAGCTCGGGTCCGAAGCCGCCGTCGACGCTGTGGGTGTCGCTGATCTCCTCCATCTCCCTGACCCAGCGGTATGCCTTGGGCGGCATGCCGGTGATGGCACCCTCGGCCTGCTTGAGCTTGGCCGGAGCCAGCTCCTCCAGCACTGATTTCAGGTCCCCCAGCACGCCCAGGCGGTGCGCCGTCGTGAAGGCCTGCACGGCGATGGCCGAGAAGCCCTTGGAAAGCGACGCGAAGCACATCTTGAGCCCGGACGCGGCTCCCACGTCCGCCGAGATGGGCCGCGCGTTCAGCGTGGACTGCAGCAGCGGGTGGACGTCAGCTAGACTGCTGGGGCCAGACGTCGGGCACAGCGGCACCGTCCACTTTTTCGGTGCTTCGTCCCCCTCAGGAGCAGCAGCAGCAGCAGCCGGCGGCGGCTTGGGCGGCCCGCCGAGGATGCAGCCGTCGATGAAGACGACGGGCGCGCGGGCCCTGGCGAACATGGCAGCCACGTCGCGGCAGGTAGCGGGCGAGACGGCGTTCATGTCGGCGTAGTACAGCGTGCTGCTGCTGCTGCTGCTGTTGTCGTCGCCTGTTTGATGCGTCTTGGAGAAGGCCAAGGCGTCGATGACGCGCTGCGCCGTAGCGGCGGCGTCGGTGGGCGGGACCACGGACAACACCACGTCGGCCCAGTCGACGAGCGCCAGGTCGTCCTTGAACAGCGTCGTGATGCCTGCGTCGGCGGCGCGCTGCTGCGTGTCCTTGCTCCGGTTGGACACGTTTGTGGCCACGGGGAATGAGTGTGTCAGCAGCAGGCTGGCGATGCCGCCGCCCATGTCGCCGATGGAGAGGATTGCGACCTTGGGGAGAGGTTTTTCTGAGGCCATTTTCTCTTTTTTTTGGGTGGAGGTGTACGAACTGGTGTAAGTTATGAGGTCAAGATGGGATGAAGGTAGTCTTTAGGCCAGGGGGAGGAGATACGAAGAAGATACGTTTATACAGGATTGGGTTTTACAGGATCGTTACTCCCAAAGATCAAAAAGCTCGTGTCAACTAAATATTGTCTTGCCATGTGTCGTCTTCAATTTATTTCAAACAAAGCTGTGAGAAAAAAAAACTTGGCACCGGTTCAAGAGAAGCCGCTGTCAAAGTTTCAGGCTCGGGTGTAGAATGTATGGTCGAGCGCACCTATGATGTTCATGCTGAGATATGAGTCGCGGGGGAGCTGGCGTGGGGTAATGATGCACATAGAGCTCTTTGGTGGATCAAAGATAGAATGTACGCTATACCTTACCTTACACAACTGGAAGGGATTATAAGCTTATAGGTGGGCAATTCGAGCTGATGTGATGACAAACATGTCAGACTTGAAATACTTATTGTCCACAAACTATGGCACGACCACATTTGATTGCAACATAAGATGGCTCCTTACTAATTCGCAACTTGTACGGTTAGAAATCTGCTCTTATTAATTTGCAGTCACCAACAGACGCTAGCAGAATCTCTTTCTTGGTATCTGAATGATAACACCGACGATTCACATCCTTCTGGTGCTGACTGAATCACATTCACATTCTAGACTATATAAGCCTGGGATTTCCCGGCCAAACAAACTCCCGAACTCCATCCCTTTAACCAATTGTTCACCAGTTTTCCACCCAAGTTTAAATTCGACACTGACATCGAACGAAACCCCTCTCTATGGGCTCTCCAGGAGGTGCTTTAGAAGTCTGTGCCGAGCTTCTGATCTGTCACGAGAACAATCAGCGAGCGCTCAAATATAGGTAGGTAATCAAAAATCTCAAGGTTGCACTTTATGAGTAGCCTAACCGCAGATGGTATGCCCCTTTAGAGAGGGAATGGGACATGCTCGAGTACAATGTATCAAGAATACACTATAGAAGTACATACCTACGTTGAATGCACTATAGGGAGAGTTCCCCGGCGAAATATCTCCGCTATTATTGTTTACGAAATCCAACGATGGTTAATGAACGATCTCATCATCAGATCCTATCAGATCGCAGTGGCCTTGTTAAACACGAGTTCCAACGATACCATATGCACGAATGGCTTCGTGATAAGCTCCCGTTATCTGTGGATTATAAGGGTCTGTTAGCGCCGACTTGTAACTATACTGGATTTTGTCCGCAAATGAGTATAAAACTTGCCTCCTACGTTTTGGCAACCTTCTAAGGGAAGTTAAATCTTGTGTCCAACGCATGATGGAATACAATCGGAAGTTGACAGTAAGCTTTGAACCGTTCTTCCTGTTTCCCTTCTTACTGTTCCCCTATCTAATTACGTGCCTCGATCCTGACAGTGATTGTAGCTAGATCGACTTTCTTCTCCCAAGAGGCGTTATCGACACCTGCATGCTGCATCTGTACAATTTGTGCCGAATCCGTCTCGGGCTCGACAGATAGCTCTTCCTCGGGGGCTGTTTTTGAACTCAGAAGGGTAGCGGTCGAGGCCAAAGTGGAAGTCTTTTGTTGCGTCGAAGGTGAGCTGTTCTCATGTCTGATTGTGTTGCTTTTTACAGGATGGAGGTATACAATATCGGTTTTGAAACTTGCCCTTGTCAGCAAGACTAATAGACCACGGAAAAAGCCCCCCGAAAAAAACGAGCACTTACTGTTTTGCAACTGTCAAAAGCGTGTTGATCGAGGCTAGTCGAGCGTGCAACGAATCCCGCAGCTCCTTGAGCTCGTGCTCCCTGAACAGCGCCCAACCCATCTTCCTCCAGCTGCCATTGACACCACAGGCATCACCGCGGCCGATCGCTCTGTGATAGCTTTTGGTGCGTTTTAGAAACCTGCCGATGGTGTCCATGGACTGTATGACGATGACCGACACCGCGTTCACCGTGGCTTGCGGGAAGAGCCGCACGTCGCTCACGCGGTGCATTCTGCTGATCTGTATAAAGGCGTCCTGCATCGCGCACAGCTCGGCCATGGCCTCCTGGTATTCGATGCTGGCGCCGCTCGTGCCGGACATGATGCAGATGAGCTTGTGCGTCATGTTGGCGCCTGCTATTAGATCGCCAACAGAGTAGCCAAAAGACATGGCCGATCGGGTGCCGTCATGTACGCCTTTTTAAATATTTCAGGATGCCACAAATTTCCGCCGAATTATTTGACTTGTGTATGAAGTTGGCTTGATGACAAGGGAATGGTGAGCGCAGAATACAAGTTGATTACCTATGCAATTATGGGAAACCCCAACAATTGCAGGCAGGAATTGGATTACGCCTAAGCAACACCTGAGATGCTTGGAGCACAAGCGCATATAGTGCAGATTTTACTGGCTACTCAACCCCGCTCTCTTACGCATCATGCCGGCTGGGTGATATATGCCTTGCGTAACAAGTGTGCCAAATCATGAGGAATGAGGCGAGAGAATAGGGACAGACGTACAGAACGGGGTGGTTAATATTAGATGACCACTTTTATGGTTGTAATACATAGGTAGGTGTTGTACATTATGTTGCTACATTTTCACTATATCCAACGACTCGATCCTTCCCACAAGTAAGAGTTCGGGGCATCGACCTTGGTAAGTATATGACCTGGATGGCCTCCGCCATTCGAGCTTGAGGCAAGGTTGAGATAGATACCCGAGTTCGACAAGGCACCAAAATGTCCTTCTACGAGAGTAGAGGGCTGCTTGCCACTGGTATGGTCTGCCTCGCCCAATTCGACGGTATTTGAGGGCGTGGTTCCAAGAAGCAGCGAAGGGAGTCGCTGTGTTTCTTGCGACGACGATGACTGCAGCGGCTCGACCAGGAACTGGATGTATGATCCTGGCGATACAACACTGTTTGGTGTAGTCTCGCCCCCAAAGGCCGCCATAAAAGTCTCCAAATCTTCCGGTCCTGACGAAGAATATGTAGTCTGCGGGTCAAGGGACAGCAGGCCCCTTTTGGCGCCCCAACCACCTCCACCGCTCACTGTGAGAAACAATGTTAGAAAGAAAAAAAAGCACTATGCTTAAAAATTCGAGGTTTGCATTAAATTCTGACTTACAGACTCGGTGTAGACGGCCGCCCTCAGCAAGAATCTCGGAGAAGTGTCTTGCAAAAGTCTCTGCTCTCTCTTGCTCATTCTTGACACCAACCTCGTCTACAGAAGTGGATAAACCTTTGAGGAATTCAAGGCTTGCAGAGTCCTCAGGAACGACCAATGCCCAAGTCCTGTTGGAAGTCGGACCAGCTTCCGGCAGCAGCCTCGCGCGTGTGTCAATGAGAGCGTGCATAGCAGTCTCGAGCTCCTCCGACGCAGGGACTGGAGAGCCGTCCACCTCAACCTGTCGCACGATGTTGCCGAGACCCGATGCTATTCTCCTCGGTGAAGTCAAAGGGAAAATAGGCACAGAGATGTTGGCATGAGACTGAATGCTTCCGGTAGATGCCACGATGCGTTGGGTTTCCTTTTCCAGTGCATCAATGAGCCTAGGCGCTGTGCTGGTAGTCGACTCATGCCTCCACTTGCTGGCAATAAGCGTGAACGGCCGAGCATTTTGGAAAACGGTGTTCGCCAGGGGTAGGGTGGCTTCTACTGTGCGAAAGTCACCAAGGAATGGGTTCAGACGCATTGAAATGGACGGGCGCGCGTCTTCTGAGCGTTGCATCAAGTTTGATGATGTCGCACCAGAATCTTGCTGCCATAGACCTGGGAGAATGGCGTCTTGGTCACCCTGAAGGATGGAAAGGCCACTTGAGGGCGTGCCGTGCAGAGACTGGGGGCAAAGGCTATCCACTGCTGCAGTGAGGATATTTACATCCGTCTGGGACGTCTCTGAGTTGCCAAGACGTAGACTAGAGATGAGCGCTGACATGAATTCTGAGTCGTCAAGCCATCTCGAAAGGTCTCTTGATACCAGGATGGCTGCCGAGTTCGTTGGCTGCAAAACAACCCCATTCTTTTCTGCAGTTCCTTGCCACGCTGCTATGCGGCTCAGAGTATCTTGCTACATAAGGTCAGCACAAAAGTTTTTGGAGAATATTATCACGACCTCCAAAGGATGTCCTAGGCTCGCAGTACCTTTGTCAACGACCCGTTACCCAAAATGGATAAACGATCTCGACTTTTGCTTGCACCCAAAGTCGACGCCCATCTTCGAGACGCGATTATCTGTGCAGACTGACAAGCCCGTAGGCCAATTGAGCGGATTGGCATTTCACGTGTGAGACCGACTCTTGAACATATCAAACACAAATCACAACTTCGATTTTGATTGCTCAGATGGATCTCGTTTTGTTGATGCTTGGATGATCTCGTCACCAGCACCGACCACCAGCCATCGGGTTACATCAGGGCCCACCTGAGAAGCGCCTAGGGGCCCACCCAATCGACCAAGGGTGCTCAAGCCTCCCCCGCTGGAGTGGCGCCTGCTATGGGCTGTGGCGGTGCCATTCGCCGTTGGGAGCACTCAATTTTCAAGCTTTGGTGGGTGCGATTCCTCCCGGCTGCAGGAGGTCCATTGGATAGCGCAGCGCATACAGAGAAGAGTCACACTGCTCACCACTTACGCCCGCCGCCCTGCACCTAGCGGCAGAATATTTCCTACCTCCCCCGCACCGAGTCGCGCGTCTGTGGGTTGCTTCAACCCACAGCACCCAAATCGTCACCACGTCTCGTCTACTCTCCCGCGCACTCTTGGTGCGTCCGTCACCATACATATTTCGAGTAGCTACAATGGCAACTAACAGCGGACGCGGCAATCCCAGTGAGTTTTGATCCTCTACTTTGTTATCCTATATCTTGTCGATGGACATACACGTTGCTTTCCAGCCCCCAGTTACACACTACCTTGTGGCCATCCATTGAGTCACACCACTGACACATTGTTATCTACAGTTGGGTCTACGAAGGGCCCCGACGACGGGACACCTCCTCCTCTGTCCCAGGACACCAAATCTGCCGTACAAGAAAGCACATCTACCGGCAACCCTGGCACCCATGCTGCTGGTCAGGATGCTGGCGCCGCCGAGGCTCCAGCCAAGGTGAAAACCGCAAAAGAGTGTACGACCCCCGTCATGCCTTGTCTTTCCTCCGCAAGTACTGCCGGCTGACGCGATAAAACAGTGGAAAAGGAACGAAAAAAGGCTGAGAAGCAGGCCAAGTTTGAGCAAAAGAAGGCGGCGGCGGCAACCAAGGCAGCACCAGCAGCTGGCGCTGACAAGCCAAAGAAGGAAAAGGCCAAGAAGGCCGAGGAACCTGCTCTCCCGCCGTACGAGAACGACACGCCACCTGGCGAGAAGAAGCGCCTCCGACCCCTGACGGACCCTTACTACACAGCCTACAACCCCGTCGCCGTGGAGTCGGCATGGTATGACTGGTGGGAGAAGGAAGGCTTCTTCAAGCCCGAGTTCACCAAGGATGGAAATGTCAAGGATGAGGGCAGCTTTGTCATTGTCCACCCTCCTCCTAACGGTAGGTACTTTTTTTCACCAGGAGCAGCAAGACGTGAACTGTTGCTGATGCCCACCTACCTTTTCAGTTACTGGAGCGCTACACATGGGACACGCACTTGGAGACAGTCTGCAGGACTTGATGATCAGATATGAGAGGATGCGTGGCAAGACAACACTCTGGGTGCCCGGCTGCGATCATGCCGGTATCGCAACCCAGTCTGTCGTCGAGAAGATGCTGTGGAAGAGAGAGCAAAAGACGCGCCATGATCTGGGGCGCCAAGACTTCATCGGCAAAGTGTGGGAATGGAAGGGAGAGTACCACGACAAGATTAACAATGCCCTTCGCAAGATGGGTGGTAGCTTCGACTGGACAAGGGAAGCTTTCACCATGGATGAGAACTCTACCGCTGCCGTGATGGAGGCCTTTGTACGACTCCACGAGGAAGGCATCATTTACCGGGCCAACCGGCTGGTGAACTGGTGCACTCAGCTCAACACTGCGATTTCCAACCTCGAGGTCGAGAACAAGGAAATTAGCGGCAGGACACTGTTGGACGTTCCCGGGTACTCGAAAAAGGTCGAGTTTGGTGTGATTGTCTACTTTAAATACCCTCTGGAGGGCTCTGAAGAGACCATTACCGTGGCCACTACTCGTATTGAGACCATGCTTGGAGATACAGGTAAACTTGAGTCCTTGAAAGCCGTCAACCCAAGCCCTTGCTAACCGAGAAAACCAGGTATTGCTGTTCACCCTGATGACGAGAGGTATAAGCATCTGGTCGGAAAGAACGCTGTGCATCCGTTTATCCCTGGTCGCAAGCTTCCAATTGTGGCTGACAAGTCCGTCGAAATGGACTTTGGTACTGGTGCCGTGAAGCTTACACCTGCTCATGACCCTAACGATTTTGCCATGGGTCAAACCCACAAGCTGGAGTTTATCAACATTCTCACCGACGACGGCTTGATGAATGAGAACGCCGGTGCGTACAAGGGCCAGAAACGCTTCGACGTGCGATACACCATCCAGGATGATCTTAAGAAGGCCGGCCTGTACGTGGATAAGAAGGACAACCCCATGAGCCTTCCCATGTGCGAGAGGAGCAAGGATATTATTGAGCCGATAATGAAGCCTCAATGGTGGATGCGCATGCGCGAGATGGCCGATGCGGCGATCGGCGCTGTAGAGGATGGCTCGATCAAGATCAGGCCGCACTCCTCTGAAAAGAGCTTCAAGCACTGGATGAGGAATATCCAAGATTGGTGTATCTCTCGCCAGCTCTGGTGGGGTCACCAATGCCCTGTCTACTTTGCTGAGATTGAGGGTGATGAGAATGACCGAGGTGCAAACGACCGCTGGTTCGCCGGAAAGACGGAACAAGAAGCTGAAGAAAAGGCCAAGAAGGCCTTGGGTGATAAGAAATTCAAGCTTGTCAGAGATGACGACGTGCTTGATACTTGGTTCAGCTCGGGTCTCTGGCCCTTTTCCACACTTGGCTGGCCTAACACTTCATCCGAGGATCTGCAAAAGCTGTACCCCACCAGCACACTGGAAACTGGTTGGGATATTTTGACCTTCTGGATTGCCAGGATGATCATGTTGGGTATGAAGTTGACGGGCAAGGTACCTTTCAACGAGGTATACTGCCACTCCCTTGTCCGAGACAGCGACGGCAGGAAGATGTCCAAGTCCCTGGGTAACGTTATCGACCCGCTGGATGTCATCAAGGGTATCAAGCTGGACGACCTGCACGCCAAACTCCTCGTTGGTAATCTTGCATCCAACGAGGTAGAAAAGGCGACAAAGTACCAGAAGCAGGCTTTCCCTCAAGGTATTCCCGAGTGTGGAGCTGATGCACTCCGCTTCTGCATGATCAACTACACGACCAGCGGTGGCGACATCAACTTTGACATTAAGGTTATGCACGCCTTCCGCCGTTTCTCTAACAAGATTTGGCAAGCATCCAAGTATGTCCTCGGCAAGCTTGAGAACTATCCCGACTTTGTACCACGGGAGAAACGCACACTTGGCGGAAGCGAATCGCTCGCCGAGCAATGGATTCTGCACAAGATGAACCAGGCCACCAAGGGCATCAACGAGGCGTTGCAAGAGCGCGAGTTCATGAAGTCGAGTCAGCTCGTGTATGCATACTGGTACAACCAGCTTTGTGACGTTTTTATTGAGAACTCCAAGGCTTTGTTGCAAGATGGCTCGGCCGCTGAGCAGGAGTCTGCTATGCAAACTTTGTACACAGCTCTCGAGTCGGCTCTGCTCCTTATTCACCCCTTCATGCCATTCGTCACGGAGGAGCTGTGGCAGCGCTTGCCCCGTCGCAAGGGCGACACCACACCATCTCTCGTTGTTGCTTCTTACCCGCAGTACGACGAAGCACTGGACAACGCATCTGCCGAAACCGCGTATGAGCTTGTGCTTGACTGCTCCAAGGGTATCCGATCTCTCATGGCAGAGTATGCACTAAAGGATGAGGCCAAGGGTAAGTACACATTGAAAGATGTATGCGCAAACTTGTGGAGGATTGCTTTGCTGACGGTCAATATGTTTTTTAGTCTTCATCCAATGCTATGACGATGCCTCCGTTGCCACCGCGCGCAAGGAGTTGCAGTCCATCAAGTCTCTGTCGGGCAAAGGTGTTACCACCGTTGAGGTTCTTGAAGCCAGCGCTAAGCGACCGGCAGGCTGCGTCGTGTTCCCTTGTGGCTCAACGGCCGCCGTCTTCCTGCACGTCAAGGGCCGTGTCGACATCGATGCCGAGATTGCCAAGGCACAGAAGAAGCTTGACAAGGCCTTGGGTCTAATTGATCGCCAGAAGAAGGTGCTGAACGACCCCAAGTACCAGGAGAAGGCGACAATAGAGCTGCAAGAGGCAGACAAGAAGAAGCTGGCAGATATAGAGAGCGAAGCCGATGGATTCAAAGCTACAATCAAGCAGTTTGAGGATTTGAAGCTTGAGTAAGCTCAAAGGGTTAAAAGTCTGAAGGGCAAGCGAAATCATGTAGCATACAATCTGCGGAAATAAAGTGACTTTGTGCAGATACTGAGTAATTTGACTTTTTTTTTTTGATTTGGCTGCGCAAAACAAGCTCCGGCGACTAGATCCACGCCTCCTGTAGCCAGCAGCCGTGCCGTCATGGCGTTTCCTCGTGATGAGTAGAGGCATTCACTAACACCATGCCCTATTCCTTGGGCACGGTCCAAAGTGTGGACTTGACGTAGTAGCCTCGAAGCACAAAGATCACCAATAGGACACTCGTTTAAGCACGAACGGGAACAAAGCATCGTTGACCAGTTTCTGTATTGGTAGCCCAGGATGCAGTCTTTTTTTTCAAATTATCCACCCATGATTTCTATGTACCCCAAACCCTGATTTGACAAATCCTGACAACGCCTGCCCCCAAAATACCCAAGATACCAGGAAGATGAAGGAGATATTAAGTGAAAAGAAGGGAAAAAAAAGTTAATACATCACATGACGATACACTTGTGATCCTTTTTATGTTTACTCAAGCGGCTACCACCCTTCTTGTTCTGGTACGCGCTCATGGCAGCGTTGGCGGTGCTCTGCGGACCCAGCACGCCCGGCGGCGGCGCCGAGATCTCGGTCCAGGCCTGGACGCTGCCGCCTTCTGCATCGGGATGATGATGATGCTGCTGCTGCTGCTGGAAGGCCGACCCCGCCACCGCCTCGGTCGTCTCCTGCTGCTGGTTGTTGTCCCCATTGGCACCCTTCTTCTTGCCGCGCTTGCTCTTGGACCGCCTCCAGCCGCGCTTCTTGGCGTCCGACATGTTTCGGGCGGCGCTGCGCTCGGCACGGCTCTTGCGCCTGCCGAGCACGCTGCCGGAGGCACCGCGCGAAGTCGCACCCGATGATATGGGGGACGCGGGGACGAGCGGGACGTTGAGGAAGTCGTGCGGCGGGCGAGGGATCGACGACGACGAGTTGTACATGCCCTCGAGGCGCTCGGCGGCTGGGCGGAACCCGGGGCCGGAGGAGCCTGGCGAGGCGCGTGGGTGACGGGGCACGGGGGACACGAGGGGCGTTTCGGGTCGTGGCTCGGCTTGCTTGGCCGAGCCTGGGGTGTCAAAGGCGCCCGTGATCCCACGTGGGGTGCTGATGATCAGGGGCGTCTCGGGGGGTGGAACTGGTGACACCTGTTGGGCGTGGCGCACCCTTGGGGTTATCGGGTTCTGTTGGAGAGGATGCTGGCTGGGCGAGTAAGGCTGACGCTGGCGTTGCGATGGGATTGGAGGAGGAGGCTCGGTTGGGGCACCATGAGTGGCGGATCGGACCACGCCTGGTACGGGCTGTTGCTGAGCCTTGGCGATGGCCTCGCTGGGGTCGAAGCTTGTGGCCGGGGCGGACTGCGGAATTCCAGCCGAGGACATACCGACAGCCGGTGGTGATTTGTCTGATGTAGCCTGCCTGGGCCAAGTCTGGGAGTTGGCCAAACCCCTGGAGCCTGCCGACTGTTGAACACTAGTGGCTGTGGCGAGGGTATTCCACATCTGCGAAGGCGATAGAGCAAAGGACGGAATCTGAAGATCAAGTAGCGGCGGTCCTCCCTGTCCGCCTTGCCGAACAGCCGGCGTGCTCGCAATCGTCGAAGGCGTGAATGCAGTGGGTGCCTGCGTGGGGGTATCCTGGCCCATGTTAGAGACGGCTGGCGAAGGAGCCACGGGAGTCGACATTTTTGAATTTTGACTGGGAGTCGTAGTTAGATGCCCGCTGCTGTCGGTCGAATGACGAGGAATCGCAGCCGGGCGCGGTCCTGACTGATTTGGAGTCCCCGGCGGGCTGACATCGTATATGTCTTCGTTGTCACGGATACCCAGCCCTGACGTGCTCGGACTGGGCTGTGGTGCGTCAATGCTCCGTGGCCGGGCCACACTCGAGTCACTAACATGTCTTTGTTGATTAGTCGCCAAGACGCCATCGTGTGATGACAGTCTATTTGGAGCCGTTTGACGGATTATTGGCAGCATGGGGTTGCTACGCGATGCTTGATGCGAGATTTGACTGGGGATTGGCGGCACTGGAGGGGTGGCGGTGGTTGTGTTGTCGCCGGCAGGAGGAATGTTATTGTGCCTCAGGAACGACGGAAGGTCCACGACCGGGGTTTCCTTCTGGTACGGTGGCGGTGGTGGTACCCAGTTATCAGCATCACTTTCATGGGGCGGACCCTGCCGCCCATCAACCCTTCGGATTTGAACCGCCGCGGGCTCCGGGGCCGACGATGGGTGAAAGCGGCGATGATTAGCAGCGGCAGTGGCCGCCCGACGGAGAGTTGGACCGGACCGGGGCCCCGTTTGGGAGTATGGATCCTCCAGGGCCTCTTGAGGATCGAGCAGGGATTGGCCGTCGCCATCGTCGGACAAAGGTCCGCCGGTCCCAGTCCTCTGCGGAACAGGAGGCACACCCGTTCGTCGAGGAACCAACGGATCATCAGCATCGTCTCCTTTGGTGCGTTGCGGCATAGGGGGCAAGGGAACAGGAGGTAGGCGTGCGGCCGTCGTAGCAGCCCGCATAACAGAGCTCTGATTGCCCCTCCTCTGTGCTACTGTCCTTCTCCTCACAATCGCAACCTCAGTCTCCATGTCGCGCGTCTCCTCCTCCAGCACCTCGGGCTTGGCATCTCCGACCTCAATGGTGATCTCGGTAACACGGCCGTCTTCAACGCTGTAGTCAAAGTCGATCAAGGTAAGCCTGCCGCCATCGGCAAAGTCAAACTCGTCCTCCTCGCACACTGGCTTGTCAGACAGGCCCTTGGCACAGACTATGAGTCTTTCCTTGAGCGATGAGTCCCCAAACCCAGCGACCCACTTGACGGTGCCGGCGCCGCTCAACTCAGCAACCTTGGACCCGGTGATGAATGTGTTACGAAGTTTGTCGCACAACAGCTGCCACTGTGGTACTCTTTCGTTGGCATTCTCTTGACCCCGTGAGGTGGATCTTGTGGAGGGTCCACTGCCGCGTCGACGCAATCCTGTGCTTTCAGGCGAGCCGTGCTCCGGATCCTTGCTTGGAGGTTCGGGCGCGGCGTCAAGATCCTCGGGAACGCCGTAAATCCAAATCTCATTCCCCTGAAAGCCGGCCGCCACGAGATCTCCACGGTACGATGCTGCCGGTAGGGTACACGGAAGCAGCCTGCCCTGCGAGCTCTTGCTCGGTACTGGGCCGGTAAAGTATGTGGTCCCGTTGCGCAGATCATCGATCCTAACAGCGCGAAAGGTTTCAAAACTCCTATCATAGGTGAATGCCCAGGCTGCCTCCTCAAAGTTTGAATCCTGCAGCAGGACGGCATGACTGCAGTCGCGGCTGGTGTTGGGGAACAGGATGGAAGTGGTCCACAGCCCGCTCATGTTGTCACTCTCCATATGACTGCCAGCATCGTAGTAAGGAGCCGTCAATATCACCGTATTCGGCTGGGCAGACTGAACCGTAGTTCCAAGGATCTGGGTCCCGTCAAAAGAAAATGCCAATGCGTCGACTGCGTCGCACTTTACCGCCCTCCGCTCGGTGCCCATGGCCCCAGGGCTGAGCGACGAGACTTCTATCCCACCCTCGTATGCGGCAGCCAGGACCGAGCCACAAGGAGACAGGGCGATGGCGCGCGGGCTGTTATCCAGGATGATTGACTGTGTACGCTTCGGCGGGGACTGGGTGAGGTCGTACAGATCAACCTGCATCTCGGTTAGGAGAACGGCCAAGAGGGAGCCATCGTCCATGATGCAGGTCGCCGCGGGCCTCCTCAGGATCTTGAGCTCCCTCTTGACCTTGATCTCGCGTTCCCGCGCGTCAATGACGTAGATGCGCGACGAATTGTACGCCAGCAGCTGATGGCCCCGGGGCGATGGGTGGAACTGCATACCCTCGCCGCCGGGGCACGAGGACGAGCTGATGGAGTTGGATACGAGCTTGATCACGGTCAGGCTCGGGCGCAGGTAGGCATCGAAGAGGTTGCGCTTGACCTCGCGGGCAAAGAGCCGGCGGAGGTCGGGAAGATCATCGTCGGACGTGGGGTTCGCACGGCGGGTCTTGTGGCTCGCGACATAAGATGGGCATTGCGCAAGCTGGTGTTCGTAGAGATGCGCTTGTTGTGATACTGCTCGCCATTTGGAATTTAGGAGGACAAGGGAGGCGAACGAATTTGGGTCTGTCAATCGCAGGATCCTAAACAGGAAGGGTGTGGGAAAATCAAGCAGAGCAAGAGTCAGTTGTTTGTTTTGTTTAGCGAGTGTGTAGGTAGGTTTTGGGGATTGTGCCTGTTTCGTTTCGATCTGCGAACGATTGGGGAAAAAAGCTACAAAGTAAAAAGCTAGCGGCGAGTCAGTTTAAACTTACTGTTCGATGATTTCGTCAGGTAACCGTTCGAACGAAGACTGGAAAGCCAAAATTGGAGGTTTTTCTGTCGAACCACGTCGATTCACCGACGGTGTCTGAACGAGTTGTGGTGAATCGACAACGTCGGCCATGGTCTGCTGCACGCACTTGGCGCGACTCGAGTAGTGGCAGCGGAGGTGGGCGGAGGTCACTGTCGCGGGACGCGCGCTGTAACCACCTATAATTTTGGTTATCGCTGCAAGTCGAAGACGTATCTTCGAATTTAGTACAAAAAAAAAGGTATTTAGACGGTGTCAATATTAAATGAGCATTAACCTTTTTGACAGTTTCGCGTGAGATCAAACGATCAAAATCTATTGGAAAAAAAGGAGGAATGAAGAAATCAGCCCGTAAGCAGTTGGTTGCTTACAAGGTGGACAGGACCTGATGGGGGGCTTCGGTTTGTGAAGCAGCAAGGCAGGTAGGTTGGCGCTACCTGAGCTGAAATTAGAGCTACCGACAAGACGGGACGAACAAAATGGTAGCACAAGTACAACCCAGCGGGCACATCAAAACCTAGCACAATAGATGCATGTTTGGTTGTTTGGATGGGGTCGGGTCGTACAAGAATTTTTTGGTATGTGGGCGATTCGCCTTCCCGTACCCTGAAGATAGATACAAGATACAACACGAGGCGCCGGGCGAAATCGAGGTCAAGACATTAATAAGTGGTTCGGGGCGAAGCAGCACCACATCAAGACACCTTTAGTACAAGATTGCTACTGGCGGGTTTTCTTTTCCTTTTCCTTTCTTGGTATCGATCAATCTAGCTGACAAGATCGGGTTTCTCGCTTGTTTTCTCCCTTGGTTCCTTTGTTTCCAACCTTCCAGGGTTCTCTGGGCACATCGGGCGACATATTCCCTCCATCACAGAAAGCAATTTTTTGCTAGATCTATTTCAGGCCAATCAAGACTGACCAAAAACCGCAGCCCCATGCACCAACAACGCTCATCGTGCATGCTGTTTGCATTTGGGCCTAGTCTAGGTTTGGGCGGGATGATTATTTGTTGGTCACATCAGGTCAGGCAGGTCAAACTGTGGAGTAGACCAAACGTCGACAGATTGACGTACGTACGCAGACTACTCTAGATACGTTTACATTTTTGGTAAAGTGAGTGACGGCCAGCCCAACAGTCGTGGCGTCTTTCTCCCACTTCCCGCCTAGGCGGGTTATTTTCTTGATTCACCCCTATCTATGTATTGCTTCTCCTTTTCGCTATGTTCCGGCACATATATCCGGGGCAATCATTGTTTTTTTCAGTCTCAGTTTGTGTGCCAAAACAGATGCGGCAAGGCGGGTTGTTAAGTTCCGCAGCTGACAAGCCAGGGTCCAGGACATGCCAACTTGCTCTGCAGCTTTCTCAGGCTTTTCAGCTCCACGAGAGGATTCAATTCGTTCCGTGCTTTAATGTTTCGACGGCCGATTACCGACCAATCTACTTCCCCAGAGGCCCATAAAGCTCTTGTCTCAAAGGTTAACGCCGATTGATTGCCACAAGCAACATCGGTATCCAGCGGAATTACGACTCTGCATCCATGCCAATCTAGGCAACAAGATTTGGCTGACAAGAGTGACAAGTGAAAAGCTGTGGCTAGGTGGAGGCGGAGCCGCCTCTCTCGTCCCATGTTCAGCGGCTAGTCGACGCATGTACCCTGGAGACCAGGCCGTAGCTATTTTTATCCCCGCAATGTGGAGACGGTTGGTTTATCACGCCGTGTCATGCACATGCATTTGTGGTCAAATGGATCGGGAATTTACTGCATTGAAATTAGGCCAGAGCAGATTGTATGTACAGCGACCGTTTTCTTTGACCTTTTGCTTCGTATCTTGTGCTCGGGATTGAGTGAGCTGGGCCTGGTCTACATTTGTGTTCCCCAGAAAAGAATCCTAGAGGCTGATCCGAACATGTCGAGATGCAGCAGCCAAACTGCTTGCTTACTCTCGATAACAACTAAACTACCTTGGGTACAGTACCTTATCTGAGGGGATGCCATCAGATAACGTTGCGTACCCCCTGTTCGGCACCCCCCCTGTTCGGCACCCTGAAAATTTAACAACGAAATGCCTA
>JAVHJQ010001482.1:11572-24499 GCA_031306095.1 Pyricularia sp. CD86 | reverse complement strand
GGTCATACCTATAATCTACAGCTACTTTTGCATCTTGACCAATTATTTGGAATCACGTAAATTTGGTTCGATAAAGAAAATAAAAAAGATTGAAATTCCCAGAGGTTGGATTAAGACAAATTAAAAAACTCTCTTACTCCCTCACTTTTAATTGGTGCTCGATGAGGTTCCTGCGATACTCTACGTGGCTCAACACTTTCCAACTCCTAACGCACCTAACCCGAGCACGAGCCGAACGCCAGATACCCATCTCCATCAAAGCCTCATCCAACTCTTCCGTGCTGCGGTCATCTATGCCGTCTATTCCTTTCTTTGGCAGCTTCTTTGGTTCCGCATCATCCAGCTCCGACAAGATGACCTACCCAGTGCAGAAGTCTGACGACGAGTGGCGCGCAGTTCTTTCCAAAGGTAGGGGTTCTTTTTCTTTCTCGACTGTTTATGTTTTCGTATCCCGCAACTGCAAAAAAAAAGAGTCACCCAGCTAACACTGCACTCACACGCAGAGCAATTCCGCATCTTGCGTGAAAAGGGTACAGAGCGGCCCGGCAGCGGCGAGTTCGACAAGCACTCGCCCAAGTCGGGAGTCTACACCTGTGCCGGCTGCGACGCCCCGCTGTACAAGGCGAACCACAAGTTCTCCTCGGGCTGCGGGTGGCCGGCCTACTTTGACAGCATCCCCGGCGCCGTGACCAGGCACGAGGATCGATCTTTGGGAATGACTCGGGTCGAGATCGTCTGCTCCAACTGCGGCGGACACCTCGGGCACGTCTTCAAGGGCGAAGGTTACCCGACCCCCACCGACGAGAGGCACTGCGTCAACAGCATCAGCCTCAAGTTTTCGCCAGAGGATAAAGCTGATGCCAAGGAGAGCAAGGCTTGAAATGTCTTGTGACTTTGGCTTAGACAGTAGAAAGTTGCGCTGGAGTTTTTTTTTGGGGGGAGTTGGTTGTAGGTCTGCATGTGGCGTTTGATTTGGTGGGGTTGTGCCTTGGAAAGTAGACAGTCTAGTAAAAACACTGTCTTCCTTCAAGAGCAATTGCATGATCGCATAATTGATGTTTACCGTTTAGCTTTGCTGGCTTTGACCTTCAGTTTGAATGACAATGTAGGTGTTGTGGTTCCTGGCAGCTGTCATCCATTACAGCTTGTTAGGCAATGCTTTTGATCAGAGGTGAATCAGCTAACAGCTGTATACATATGAACGAATCAAAGGGGATCAAATCAGCCTAGGTCAGGTCGCGCAATGATCCGTTTGTTTGCCCCAAGTGCCTCCCATCTGTACCTGCAGGCGAAGACAAGATGTTTCGTTAATGATGTTATTGTTGTTATTGTGTCTTTTTTATCCCGAATAGGGCACAGTACGGAAGTGAATTGACTGGTGCTTCCAAGAAGAGGTCATGAGTTAATAAAAAAAAAAAGATCCGATACAAAATGGTAGGAGGAAGTGATATAGAATCTGATCAAAAATAGAAATTTCATTTTGCTCCTCTGCCCGCCTGCCCCAGGTAGCCATAGCCGGCCACTCCTCTACTTGCTGTCCGTCGATTTACATATTTGCCCTGTGGGCAGGTATGTCTTTAATGCAAAAGGAAGGAAGAAAAACAACTCCTTCCGGTGTATAAGGACGATAGCAAGGCTACTCACCAAATAAATAAACTCTCTTCCCGCATACTGCCTGCCTGCATTAAAAGCTGCATAACTCCTATGAATATTGGTATTTTCTCCCCCCAGCCTCCTCAGTAGATAATGTCATCGGATATGTCAACCCATACTAATAGCTTTTTCTATATCCCCAGAAACCCAAACCAGTCGGTGAATAGCAAACAATAGCAGGAAAAAAAACAATACCTTTATGCAAAGATGATTCACATGTTGCTGCGCTTCCCACACACAACCACAGATGCAAGACCACTCACCGAAAAGCGCTTGTGCTGCCGCAACCGGTCTGTAAGGTCGTCGTCTTCGCTCCGTATCCTAACGAAAAACAGTATATATATCTCCTTCAGAATCACGAACCACAGAAGTTCCCCTATTCGACAAGTTTGCTACAGACCAACACCCGAGAAGCAGATTTCCCCAAGCTCAAGACTCCCATCGTCATATACGTCGCCTTAGCAAACGACATCCACGCGGTAGGTGGCTCATCATACACGGACAAGAGTCATGGCCCAGTCACTGCATGCGCAAGGGAAAGCTTGACAGGCAACTAACAAGACACATCGAAAAGACTGGCAAGCCACCATCCTACAGCCATCAACAACTGCCCCAGGACATCCTCAGCCTTCCACACCCAAGAAACAGGGAACAGGATGCCCGTCACAACCCGATCGGTCAGCCGTCGCATGGCAGCGGCACAAGCCATCGCCGCTGCCGCCGCCGCCACCACCAAACCCTGCCAGCCCCGCATCAAATACCGGCGCGTCAACGGAAAGCCCGGGATCCTCATCAGCCCGCCGGAAGGAATCAAGCCGAGACGCCGGGTCGTGCTGACGACGGGTGCCAGAGGCCAGAAGCTCACGAGGATCCGCGGCCCCGGCGACCGCTTGTTGGTCCGCGTCCCTGGAAAGGCGCCAGCCGCGAACACGCCGGAGCGCCGCCTGAGCACGTTTGTCAGGGGTGGTCGGGTTTGGATTCGCATCCGGCCCACTGTTCAACAAGCCGGTGGTGCGGTCGCCAGCTCGCAAGGGCAGGGGAAATAGCCTCAATGTTTTGGCGGTCCCGGCCGGTCACCAAGTGAAGCTCGAACTCTGACACTTTTGCGAGATCTGTTTGTTGAGGAGCAGTCGGGATATTTTCATCGTCACACATTTCGTGGTATCTTGTTTTTCTTCAGCTGGTCACTCCAGCAGGTGTTGTTTCTTTTTTGGTTCTTGATATATCTTTCGTTGTGGATGGCATTGTGTCTGCATTTATGATGCCTCTTTTCATCAGGCGAAGTTCACTTGGGAGAAAAAAAATCGTATGACAAGCGCAACGCACGGGAAGTCGGAATTAGTCTGGGATTTTGCAGGATATCGGAGTTGGGATCTGATTTTGCTGGATTTTATTAGCTTTTGTTTTGTCTTCCGAGATACCCCCAGGATAAATAGTCACGGCGTTCGGAATATGAAATTTATCTTTGGTTACAAGCAAATTAGGACGACATGGTGTTCCTTGACGCATCCAAACTTCAGCGATGTTGCCACAGTTGAGCTATCTCCAAGCAAATTACGGCAAAGTGTGCAGAAATACAAAAACCCCATTCAAAAATTCAAAGACAGTCAGTTGGTCAGGTGATACTGGGCTCTAGGGCCATGACATAACGCTGCGGTATTGAATTCTCGTGAACCGATAAAGAGGGCAAATCAGAAAAACCGCCTTCTTTTCAAAGAGCAGTCCAGATACGACCGAATTCGTCTGCATACTCAGCCAAGATTTCGTTCATGTTTTCCGGATTCGGTTCGTTCGCTGCCAAAGCTGCGTCAAGTTTTCGCTGAGTAGTCTGGAAGAGCTCCATCCCCTTGGTGAAGATATCTATGTAGTCTTGTTGGGACCTCTCTGCAGGTTGAGGCTGACTGGTAGTAGGAAATTCAGGTTGCGTACTTCTAGATAGGTGCTGATAGTCGGTTTCGCCTTCTTGCAAGTGCAAATGGGTGAGGTGGTCAGGGGTTGGTGTAAATCGACCGAGGCGATAGCCTTCTGTTTCTGTCCTGAAAACCGGTGGTGTCATGGGCGTGATTGCACCACGGATCAGGCGACTAGGGGGCAGATGCGCGCTGCCGACCAAATAACGAGCCTGGATCGGCGGATATCCAGGGTTACTGATGTTAGACGTCTGTCGGTGTGCAATGCTCATATGCTCTTGGCCGTCTTCGTAAATGGTATAAGAGGAATCAAAGCTGTCTTGAGATCCAAGGATCTGCGAATTTCGGTCGATGGGGAAGTAAGGGCTTGTGGTTTCTGAGTACTGCGCTTGAGATATGCCGGAGTGAACCTCTTGTGAAGAGGTCATCCTTTCGGCAATGGTATGAGAATTCGCTCTGTCTTTGGGGCGAAGCATGGGTGAAATCCTCATTGCCGGCGGTGGCATCTCGGCTGCTCGACGTACAAGCTGACCTCTACCATTGCGTTGCAATGGACGGTAAGGCACGGTGCTCAAAAACCTTCCCGGGTGAAAGCCTGAATTTTGGCGTGACATTCCCAACTGTGGTTGCGCAGAGGAAGGCCGAGTGAGTTGAGCAGATGAAGGTCGGGGCAGCTGAGCACTCGGAGGTCGGAGGATACCAATAGGCATCAGGGAAACAGAACGCGGGCGTGCAAGAGGAGCCGCCGGCTTGAGAATCTTAAGCTTTTCGAGTTCGCTTGCAGTCTCTGAATAGTCGTCATGGCTTGCGAAGAAAATCTGCAGAGTATTTGTGGTATCATCGTCTCCCCCGCCTCTGCCTCTGTCTGTTGCTGTTGAAGTGCCAGCTTCCGTCGCAGTGGATGCCTCACGCGTCTTCAAAAAGTTGGTGAAGCTTGCCGAAGACGGGTATTGCAAGGTGAGAGAGGAGAAGGCCCCTTCGGCCTTCTAGGACTCCGGCGCATCCCTCAACGATTTTGCAAACCGGTTTAGATTGACAGACTCCTTTGATTTATCAGGAAAATGTCAGGTATGTAAGCTTGACCAAGTAGAGTGCAAAACAAACACCAAGCTGGTATCGAAGGAGCAGAACCCACAATGATATGATTGCCACATAATACAGTCAGTATTTGCTCAGTTGAAAATGACCCTCCCGTCCAAGATACGCCTGGCTGCAGCTGTCGCTCATCCTTGATGACAAGTTCGATAAGTCCATCTAGTTCAAGAGTAGGATCTTCGCTGTTGTATAGCACTTTCTGGAGGGGTACCACCACTGATGGCTTGGCTGCAGCGGGCGTCGTGGGAGTAGAGCGTCTTGTCGGCATATTCATTCAGCTCAACCGCCACTGCAATCGGGTACAGCGAGTCCTGTGTGACGAGAGTCCTCAAATATTGCTGTGGTGAGTATATTGATGCCAAGTCGTCGTAGGTTCCTGATGATGCTGAAATCACACACACAATCGAGTACAAAAAGTTCACATAAAAATGATCATAAAACAAGAAGTAGGGCGTTGAATGTACAGTATATTGTAGCGCTAGAGACCATAGGATGGCGAGGATAACATCGCAGCCTCGATGCTGATGGCGACGGTGCTGCTTGGAATGTGGTGGAATGTCTGCCTTGTTGGAAGAAGAAAGTATTATCTGGTTGTTTGGTTTGCACAACAAGGCCATACTTTTTACTTTCCTTTACCAATTAGATGTGCACCGAAGAAACCAGGCAGGAGGAGGTGTCTTAACTTTTCTGCCTACACCTACCTACCTAGGTACGTACCTGACTAGGTAGGTATGACAAAGAGAACAAATCCTTACATTAACCTTCGCTGGGCCTGCTTCAGGTCTCTTGGTTTCAATTGTCAAAAGAAGGAGCGACTGCCATGCCAATTCAATTCGTACCTTCTTTCGGAAGAGACTCCAATGCATCTAATGTCACGTGCAATGCTACATTGATGGGCGCTGCAGGTACAAGAGGCCCACTGCAAAGTCTCCACTTCGAGTCCACGTCTGGTAGCTTGTCAAAGCTCGCGTGGATTGCATTTGGCCTTGTCGCGTCCAGTCCAACGTCGTCGGCGTCAATTGCAATTGCGTTTGCATGCCTACTTTCAAGGCACCTAAAGCCTGTTAGAGGTACTTTTCAATCTTCCGCTTCACTCTATCCACTGAAAGAGCTGGTTTGGGGCTTGGGAAACGGGCACTCAATCGTCTTCCAAGTTTGTTTCGGAAGCTAGATATTTCTCCCGTTTTGTCTTGTTTCTTTTGTCCTTTTTTCTTAGGCTGTCGCTTCCCATTGCGCCGACGCCGCGTAGACATCGACTAGGCGCCCGACAGGCACGATACCATGTCGGTTGATTCGGATGATGGCGCCGAATCTTCGGGAGCCAACTCGCCCAGAAACACGTCTCGCGCATCGAGAGCCAGCAATGTCAACGCCAGGACAGCAAAAGCAAGCCCCGCCCAGAAGACCAAAGTGACGCATACTATCGACCGAACCCCAGAGTACGAAGAGTTCATCACCAAGCTCAGAGCATATCACAAACAGCGTGGAACGTCGTTTGAACCTGAGCCGTGGGTCGGAAGCGCGCATCTCGACCTGCTCAAGGTGTTTAAACACGTCGTGGCGGCTGGTGGTTATGATCATGTTTCAGCGACGACGCTGGAATGGCGCAAGTTGGCAACGGAGCTGGGGCTGGATGTTACGGACAGGAGTGCCGCAGGTGTCGCGTACGCTCTCAAGTCTGCTTTCCTAAAGTACCTAGCTGCTTGGGAGATACAGACCATTCACAACAAAGAGCCACCGCCACCCCTCATCCTCGAGCATGAGTCCGCAAAAGGAGGTGGTCTTCTGACCCGCACACTCGAAAACTATACGCCAAAGAAGGCCGTTCCGGCTGCCGCCCGAGCCCCTAGTGTAGCAGCATCTGCTTCCGAGAACGACGAAACACCCCGCAAGGAGACTCCGCGGGCTGGTGGAACAACCCGAAGTCTCCGCGTTGCGCCGCCCCAACGGGTGATATTCCAGCCAGACACAGGCCCGTCTAGACAGACGCGCCATGCAGCAACACCGGCTCAGCAGCCGGCTCAACCGCCGCCCGCTGCCAATACGCCACCTGCTCAACAGCCCAAGACCCAATTTCAGCCCCCACCGCATTCCCATCCGACACCGATCGCGGGTCATCCTCAGCCAGGGCATCCCCCACCTCACATGGGTAACCAAGTTCGTGGGCCATCTGTGAACTACAGCCCACAGGATCCTGAGCTCATGTCAGCCCTGGTTCAGAACTTTGAGCCGCGTCTCGAGTCACCAATGCAGATGCGACCGGTTGAGACGCCAGCAAATAACCCTGTCGAGTTTGAACGGAGACGTCGACAGGAGAAGTTCAAGGCGGCTGGTATGAAGTCTACGCAGTTGGCAATACGGCCACCACCTGGAAGTAAGTCAAAGTACCAATAAGCCTGGTGGGCCATTGCATCGCATAGGATACCCCTAGCTAACATAAGTTCGTTGTAGCAACTGTCTTCGAGGGCCCGAACATTTATATGCGCTGCTTATGTGCCCTTCGCTCTGGAATTCCATCTGAGCAGGCGTATGCATTGCATCACTTGGTCAAGATTTCTTTTGAGCGTGGTGACAAGTTTAAATTTGAAACCTTTGCTGGACTTGCGGAGGGTCTTGTCGAAAAGGCCCTCGAGGTGGGCGGCTTGTACTTTGACGTGAACTGGACTGTCGACTACAGCGGTGACCCGGATGAGTGTGACCCTGAGGTACTCGATGGACTGAACGGCACCCCCGACATCCTTGACCGGATCGCGAAACTCCAGCCCAAGACTTATCTCGACAACATTCAGCCCGCCGACGCGGCAGACCGAATGGTACACGTGACTGAAGCCGTACTGACCATCCGCAACATGGTCACGCTGCAGGAAAATGCGGTGCTCATGGCCGACTTCAATGTGCTGAGAGACCTCATCTGCATTATTCTTCATTTACCTAACAGCGACACGGTAGTTGAGATCAAACATCTCGCACTGGATATCGCAGAGCAGCTCGCCCCTTATATCGTCCTGGAGACGGTTGACCCGCTGTACCAGACCCTGCTTGCACAGCTTCACTCTACAGACCGTGGGATGATCCTTACATCTTTGCGAGCCATTGCGCGACTCTCGATCAATCTGGGCGAGACAAGTCAGGTTCATGATGTTCCAGCCAGTATACTACAAAACATCCTGGACTGGCTTCTGTTGAACGACGACGAAATGATTGACGCCTGTTTGGACTTCCTGTACACTTATACATCGCATTTCGTCAATGTCGAAACTTTGCTCAAGGACGTCAATGCTGCATACCTTGTCAATCACCTCGTCAGACTTTTGTCCCATGGCGCAAAGAAGTGTCAGCGAGAGGTTGTCCTGGAAAAAGAGAGCAAGCTACCCTCCACCGACTTTGTACAACCTGTACCAGAGGATCTTCGCCAGCAGCTTCTGGCAATGGAAGAGCCTGAGAGGTGTTATGCATGGCTCAAGTGCCTGTTTGAAGAAGACCCCGAGTCCGCAATAACACAAATCGCTATATGGCAAGCATTCCAAGCAGCGCTCAGCTTTCCGTTGCAGCAAATGTCCAGACCAATGATGGGTGCGGCGGAGTTCATTAGGAACGTTTCCCATGTCTTCACACATGCTGGGGCTCAAATCGTCAAGGAGCAAGGTGAGCGCGGCGAGATTCAAAGGTTCATCATCAAGGGCGTGAGACCGCGCACCCGACCTATTTCTCAAGACGGAACGGAATACTTGCCCTGCATGTGGAGGATACCGGTCCCACGCAACCCAAACGATCCTAATGCGCCCCTGCGAGTTGTCAACTGTGGCCAGCACTTCTTGACTCCTGAGAAGATGTACAACCACATTATTGACGATCATCTGAAAGAGTCCCGCGATCCTAGTGGCAAGTTCATGGCCAAGGAGCGTGATCTGTTCTGCGCATGGGGAGAATGCAACAAGTACCCACGCCCACAAAAGATGCAGCTTTCTACCTTGATGAACCATGTCAAGACACACTGTGCTGCGGCGCAGCAAAATGCGATAGTCTCCCTCAACACTGATGGCCGGCGCCCCAGACGTACCTTCATTGCGCGGCCCGCCAAGACCATCAACGTCTCTTTCGAGGAAACAGCCGCGGTGCGTGATGAGCGTTCGAACCAGGCACAGGCGGCTGGAATTCCGTTAAGTTCAGCACTTGTTCTGCGCAATATCGCACGGAACGTGAGCAAGTTTGACGGGGGCGTGGAAGACTCCTCCTCCGAGGGCGGAGATGCTAGTGGAAAGACACTCGAGCTGCTGTTCCGTCCAGTTACTGCCAGACTTTGTGAGATCATGATGAAAAACTGGCTCCTGGCACCGTATGTCACGCAGATCTTGGAGATTACGCGGGACAACTATTAAAAGTCATGGTGTTTTTACGATATTAATCTGGATGGGTGGAGTCGAGAAAAGTGCGATGGACTTGGGGCAACGAACCATCTCTCAATCTTCTTTAGACGTAATTTCGGGGTTGTGTGTTTCAGAAGCTGGCTTAGAGCTTGTCGCAATGGTTTTCTAAATTCTTTTCGGGCACGGAGTGAAGGGGTTGCTAGGTTTACATGATTCTCATTCTCGGTGTATAGGATGAAGTAGTGCGCTTTCTTTCCCTTTGTGTAAAAGCTTTCCTGTGATAACTGAGAGACAAACCGACCATCCGGTTGTGTGAGACAAATGATGCGTTAATAAACTGGTGGTTATAAAGGACGATACCTATAGTGACAGGATCAAATATACAGGCGACCACACTTCAACAACCTGAAAGGAAGCCCTGTTACAAACCTGTTCAGCAGAGCACGATAAATAGCTTGGCGCAATAATACATGGCAAGGCTATGAATTGTTGTCTCTGTGACTAGTCATCTCTTCATGCGTATTCTTATCTTACAACAAGACTGCCACCCACAGACAACCATCTCAGTCTCACCGACGTCTTCCACTTTGCTCAGCCCGTCTCTCACGTTCCAGCATTGCATCGAATTCTCTCTGCGCCCTTTCTCGTTCCGTCTCGGATTGTGAGTCTTCGTCAGATGTGTATGTCCAGTCTTGATTTCTCTGAGACTGAGAGCCAGGCTTTTGCCTCCTGGCTTCCCAAGACGACTGTGCCGGGTTTTGATCTTTGGATTGCGCCTGCCTCCTCAGCCGGTCCCAAGCTGACTCTCCTGGCCGGCCCGACGAGCGCTGCGACGGCGATTCGTCTCTCCAGTCAGGAGCCACAGGCGAGGTATCATCAAAAGGATCAGCGTCATCGAAGGAGCTCTGCGGTTGCTGAGGTGACGGGGGTGGCGCAGGAGAAGCCCTCGGCCAAGTGGGACGCACCGGGCGAGTCTGGACAGGCGCGGTTTGGGCTGCCGACTGAGTCTCGGCCGACAGCCAGCCGTCGGACTGAGTGCTTTCTTCTGGCGCTTGTGTGTAGTCGTTATCATGGTCGGGCAGGGTTGGCGGCCTTTGTGGTCCACCCACACCGGCAGGGCCCGCACTCTCGGGCCGTCTGCGGGCGGCCTGCTGCATGAGCTGGTCGCGGATGTCGTGAAGTCGCCGCTCGTGCTCCTGGCGTAGCTGGGCGAGTCTAGGATCGCTCACCGACCCCTTGGATGCGTAGCTAAAGGCCAGCTTGCCCACGGGCTCGCCCACAGCTAAATTGCACAATATGTCATAACAAAAGAACCGAACCATCTGCCAGGTCCAGTGCGCAACCGGGGGAGAAGTCAGGGCCGCCAGGAAACGGGGTACCGGGCGAGGACCCAGGAATGGGAACCGGTACGTGCTGACACCCCTGTTCCAGAAGAAATACGTGCAGGCGAGGCTCGCTGGTATGCTGGATAGCTTTTCGGCCCGGGTGCCCCGGCTGAAGTGATCTACAATGGCATCAACCTCCTCTTGCCGAAGCTCCCGGCCCGTTATGCGTGCCGGATTGCCAATATAGCGCTCAGCAAAACGCCTGCGGTGCCTTTCTGACGACTGCAGAGGTCGCGGGTGGAAATAGTCCCAGTTGATGCGGGCGATGCTTGCTGCAACATGTTGGTCAGACGATGCTGAACTCGGTTGGCGGTACGCCATGCCCGGGTCGTTGAGGTCTGCCATTTGAGCTCGGTCAGGGCTTGCCGGATGAGCTCCTAAAATGACGCCGAGACTTTGCTTTTATGGTCGCACCCGTTGATATTCCTGCTGGAATTTGATGAATAAGATGGACAATTGGACCTTGGTTCTTTTGATTTAATGTCGAGGTACCTTTAAAGACCAAGGCGTCAATAATGTATGAAGTCACCCTTCTTGGTGAGACGGGATCATAGTACTGGAATCCATTGGCCAGTAGCGGAGCTGTAGAGGAAATTGGCCCAAGCTCCTGGTAGCAACGTTAGATTATGTCACTGAGTGGGTATCGACAATAGCGGCCCCCACCAAGGACCCCGTTCAGGGCCCTTGTCCGACGCGTCGCGAAACATTAACATCGGACGCGCCCCAGATGCTAAAGTGCATCACTGGTGGGGAGGACTACCACTACAACGTCTTTGAGTGTCTTTGACTTTGCGAGAAAACAGCGACAGTCTATTGACTTCGATTCACCCTTGTCTAGCTCTTTGCATACTTTTCATAATTCGACAAGGAATGCTCTCTTGACTGTGGGCAGTACAGAAATGCCTCTCCAAAAATCGTACTCTGAGCAAAGAACATCGTTTAATAATGTAGGTGACACTGATACGTCTGTCGAATTTGGGGACGCGTTCATTAAACATTGGTGACATATTCGAACTGACTCTGTCCTCTTCGCAGCGCAAACAAACGTGGCAACGCTCCAAAAGCCACTCTGCCGTTCCACCACAACCTCCGAAGCCTCTCCCTCGTGTGTCTGAAGTTACCAAGGACAAATTGACAAAGTTTCGGTTCCAAGAACAACCTGGAGATGTTCCCCAGCCCGTCGAGACCACGGAGACTACCAAGGGTGCAAAAGCCCCTAACAGACAAAGTTCCCGAAATGCGTCCACCGTTATAACCATCGATAGCGATTCCGACAGGGAGGACGGTACACCCAAAGCTGCAGAAACGACAAATCCATTAGCACTTCCTTCGTACCCACCAGGTACCGTAACGACTCCGGTGGCCAGGCTGGCATGGCAGGATCTGATCCAGATGGGGGAGGGTGCCAGCGCCAGGGAAAACCAACGGGAGGTCTCACCCAGCGACAGGATCCTCTGGGACAAGCCAATCGACCCCGAAGACACATTTATAACTCCAGCTCATCCAGGGAGAGGGAGAAAAAGAGCCCGGAGCTCTTCGCCGGTGTCCTCACCAGCTCATGCCAGGTTCGACAGCCCTGTTGTCGACGTCAAGCAGCTCACGAATGCGTTGAAGTCGCCCCATGCGGATCCTGCATTCGATCTCTGGGACCGATTTTCAGTATGCAGCGCCGTCAAGAAGAGCACGCCCAATGCTGGGAACCCTGCGCTCGCGCATTTGATCGCCTCCTCGTCGCCTCGTCCCGTCAAAGGCGGGGCGGCCTTACAGACTGAAAGTAGTCTCCGGAGAGCAATAAGCTGTGGAAATGGTGTCAACTGGCCAAAGCGACGGAAGGTCCATACGTCGAGTATTGAGTCTCCAACTAGCAAGCTTAAAAGCGGCCGTCGACCCGACTCGAAGTTGTCCATGGTATCAGCCTTGCTGGAGACCGTGACTGGCGAAATCGAAAAATCGAACGCAAGTCAGGAGTACGAGACTATGCCGCAGTCGCCATCTCCTAGCAAATCTCGTGGTTCACCGCGAAGATCAAGAACACAAGGCCCCAAGTCACCCATCACAAGATCACCAATACATTCAGGGTTGGGCCTTACCAACTTGAACGATGAAAATCCTCACAGGCCGGTTGATTCTACGTCGGATTATGGCGATGATGACTTTGATGACGATACTCTGATGGAGCTCGACGCTACGTTAGTTGCGCCCGAAACCCCAAGTGGTCCAAATCCGGTTATGGTGCAGCCCATTCAACCCCCTGAAAAAGCGAAACAAACGTTCGTCGAGGTTGAAGACGAGTTTGGCGACATGGACGATGAGCTTTTTGAGGCAGCAGAGGGGCTTTTAACCCAGCTAGAGTCTGGATCAACATCACAGCACCGAGTTGAGCCCCAACCTAACGAAGTTGTATCATTACCACAACATTCAGATCCGGAAGCAAAGCAACATAGTGCCGGTTTTCAGTTCGGGGATGCTGGCTCTGATGACGTTTTCGGTGATGATTTTGGTGGTGATTTTGATTTT
>JAVHJQ010001481.1:0-13215 GCA_031306095.1 Pyricularia sp. CD86 | reverse complement strand
AGCTTAGCCATCTCGACCTTCATAGCCTCGAGCTCGCGGTTGACGTGCTCAATGCGCGCCATGAGCCCGTCGCTCACGCGCTTCTCCTCCTGCAGCGACTTGCCCATTGCCCGGGCCAGGTCGCCTGCCTTGTCAGCCCGCTTCCTCTCGCGCGCCAGGTCGCGCTCCAGCGAGGGTAGCGTCTCGGTCTTTTGTGTCGCGTGCTCGGCCCGGAGCTCGTTGAGCTGCCGGATGGCTTCTGCGGCGGCGAGGCTGGCCGACTCTGCCGACGCGGCGGCCCTGGAGGCCTTGTCCGCCGCCTTGCTGACTAGCTCCTCAAAATAGACGCGCTGAGACTCGAGCTGGCTGGTGAGCAGATGGGTGTACTCAAGGCCGATGCTGTCTAGCTTGGCGCGCGGGACGACGTCCTCGTCGTATATACCATTGTCGTCGTCAGCCTCCCGCGATGGCCGTTGCGGTAGCTCGACAACCTTTCCATCCCCCTTGTCTCTAATCAGACGGTGCACCCACATGTCGCCTGCGTAATCCCAGACGTGCTGTGTTTCCAGCTCCAGGCTGAAGCAGTGAGCCGTTTCTTTCCAGTGGTCTTTGGCGTGACCGCCCTTGTAGCGACCGCAACCAACGTTTCCGCATATGAGGCATATCCAGAGGTCCGAGGCCTCGTCGCAAACGGTACATAAATTCGACACGCCGGCGCCGAAAGGCTGGTCCAGGGGTGACGATGTAGGTGGGTGGGCGGGTTTGGTGCTTGCGCGACATACGGGGCATCCCGATCCTTTCCACGTCTGAAGGCATGTGCAATGGAACACATGCTGGCAGAGAATCGTCATGAGTCCGGTTGTGTCATCCATACGTTCCAGGCATACGGGACAGGTAGGTAGCTCGACTAGATCGGCGGTGGGCGGCGGGAAGGGTTTGAGTGAACTCGATACCGATGACGATGGCTCTGAGAAACGTGGAACGGGCTTTTTCGGTGTCTCGACCGTGATGGACTTGATGTAGGTGACGTGACAGATCTCAGCCTATTTTTTCCATGAACATTGTACACCATCAGCATTGCCCCAGTTCTATTAAGCATCCAAAACCGACGATTGTTGAGGAGAACTCACCTCTAGACTATTGAAGACCTTGCCATCAAACTCCTTACGCCATTCCTTGGCCCTCTTCGCATCTCGAAACTTCATAAGGACCATGTAACGGTTCATCCGACTTGTCATGACCATACGATAGTGGCTGACATCACCGCGCCATTTCTCACCCACGAAGCCAAGGAAGTCGCTCGGTGAGAGGTAGCCAGGAACAGCCGGTATGCAAAGAATAGTGCCCTCGTCGTCGTTGACACCCTCGATCCCCTTGTCCGATGAAGACATAGTGGCCTTGGAACTGCTACCATCGCTGCCCTCGCGATACAAGTGCACGATGCCCCAGCCGATTTCGGTGTTCTTGGTCTCCAGCGGTACATATCTCGCGCGTGTCGCCTGGGCTGCTCCTCCCAGGGTCGGTCCCAGGGAGGCTGCCGGCATGACTCCCGTCGTGGTGCTCGCCGAGCCGCTGGAAGCGCCTGAGGCCGCTGCGTTGGATTCCGCCATCTTCTGGCCCGCGTTGTTTCCCAACATGCCCGATCCTCCCTTGCCAGCTGTTGTGTCTGTATTGCCCCCATCCAGGTCAAAGCTCTCGATGTTGATGCGCCCGAATCGCCAGTCCTTGGCTGCCGTTTTGGGTCCGAGTCCGGCAGTGAACTTGGGCGCGGGGATGCTTTGGGATCTGGCGCGAAACTGACGCTCGCTCACGTGTGCGATGTTGTTCTCAGCGTCTGTTTCTCCCGTCGAAGTGGAAAGACCTCGCTGGACCGGTCGCGACGGGCCACAATCGATGACCTGGGAGGGATGCTGCTGGATCTGCCGCCGGTCTTCAGCAGGAATGTAGTCGTGCGTCCAGGTCTTGTCGCGTGTATCTGTCACTGAATGCTGCGCCGATGCCGTCCAGATCGATTTGCCACCTGTTGTCGTCGAATGTACTCGCGGATTTGATGGAAGTTGGCCAAAGATGCCTGTGGCATCGGTCGGAAGCCAAATGTTGGCGGGGTTCTTGTCGTAATGAGAACGGGTCGCTTCGGGGTCAGGATTTGGGTACAGCTCAAACTTGAGGTGATAATTATAGAACGGCATGCCTGGTTCTGTCCAGAGTCGGTGATTTCTCGCAAGGGAAACAAAGATTTTTTTTTGAAATTTTATCCGAGGTATTATGAGTGTATGATTACTGGCAAGCCCGAGAGGAGAAGTCTGATCGGTGGCTCGTTACTCACGTCGATGCCAGACCACGGACAAAGCCGTCTGCCAATGTCCAGGGCGACAACAATAATACTCACCCATAATTGTCTGGTCGTCCAGGTCTCTTGCTCTTGGTGGTTGGCTTTTGAAGACTCCTGCGGCTAAGCACGAGATGATCAGAATTTTGCCGTTTTCAACCCCACCATGCAAAATAAGCCCGCCCCCAGCTTTTACATGGGGAAAGTGGATTGATCGCTACATCCACTTTGCGCCATGATGTCACCGAGCGATATCGCAACGTTTCTGAGTAGCATGTCACCGGCAATGAATCGCTTCTCGTTGATCAATAAGCATCACAATCATGTCATATGTAAACGTTCACAAGCTCAAATATTTCAAACCAGATACGAAAGTCATTACTCAACGTTGTTGAATTTGCGACACCGCTATGCTAGTGTCAAAGTATGTGTAGTGGAAAGTTTAAAAAGTCCATTCATGTCATCCCATTCCTGACTGTATCAAACCCAAAGAAACGCCAGTTCCATGTCCCAACGTGAGATTCATCGAGACTACGTGTTGCTGCCAAAGTCGATCTACTGGCCGCCACGAAGACGGAGCACAAGGTGCAGAGTCGACTCCTTCTGGATATTGTAGTCAGACAAAGTCCGGCCGTCCTCCAGCTGCTTACCCGCGAAGATCAAGCGCTGTTGGTCAGGCGGAATACCCTCCTTGTCTTGAATCTTTGATTTGACGTTGTCGATCGTGTCTGACGATTCAACCTCGAGTGTGATTGTTTTGCCGGTAAGAGTCTTGACGAAGATTTGCATACCTCCACGCAGACGCAGGACCAAGTGCAGCGTAGACTCCTTTTGAATGTTGTAGTCGGACAACGTGCGCCCATCCTCCAACTGCTTTCCAGCGAAGATCAATCGCTGTTGGTCTGGGGGAATTCCTTCCTTGTCTTGGATCTTTGATTTGACGTTGTCGATTGTGTCTGACGACTCTACCTCCAACGTAATGGTCTTGCCCGTCAAAGTCTTGACGAAGATCTGCATGCCTCCACGGAGACGAAGGACCAAGTGAAGTGTGCTTTCCTTCTGAATGTTGTAGTCGGAGAGAGTCCGACCATCCTCAAGCTGCTTGCCAGCGAAAATGAGACGTTGTTGGTCCGGGGGGATACCCTCCTTATCTTGGATCTTCGACTTTACATTGTCAATGGTGTCCGAGGACTCCACCTCCAGAGTAATCGTCTTACCGGTGAGGGTTTTGACGAAAATCTGCATGCCACCGCGGAGACGGAGCACAAGGTGGAGAGTGCTCTCCTTCTGAATGTTGTAGTCGGAGAGAGTCCGGCCATCCTCGAGTTGCTTGCCGGCAAAGATAAGACGCTGTTGGTCGGGAGGAATACCCTCCTTATCCTGGATCTTCGACTTGACGTTGTCGATGGTATCGCTAGACTCCACCTCGAGGGTGATGGTCTTGCCAGTGACTGGGTTGTGAGCAAGTTGTTAGTAAACGAACGATAATTGTGAACCATCCTGTTGAACAGCTAGAATCGTTGGGATAAAGTGAGAGTAAACTTACGAGTCTTCACGAAGATCTGCATCGTGGCGCTGGGCTTTGGCGTTTGATTGATGTACTGATGATAGCGATGATTGTTGTATCGTCGCAAAGATGTAGATGAATGAGGTTCTCGCTTGGGGCGGAGAGAAAGTGGTAAGGTGAAGGGAGATGTGAGGTGGAAGAGAAAGAGTCCCAAAAGTGGTTCGAGACGGATCAGGCTTCTTTTTAAAGGTTGTCAGATGGGAGAGGGGGCGGGCGGTACTGACGAATGGCAAGTGGCGGAGCTTGTTTGACTGGCGCTTGCTCGGTGTTTGCCTGTTATCATGCGGGCAGGTAGGAGTGGCGGACGGACAAGATACGTACCTAGCAACTACCTAGGTACCTTGCTGATTGACCTAACGGGCAACCCAACCCCGGTCAAACTGACTTACTGAATGATTCATCCCCAGCAATCGGGACGTGCATCCAAGTCAAGTGGCGGGTCCAGTCTCAGTGAGGTGCTCAGACTAGTGGGGACCGCGGCTTTGTTGGTCGAAACTCTTTACGCTAGAGCGAAACAAGCCAATGAGATCATTTTCTCCGCAATGGTGCCTTCAGCTTCTATTGAATTCGGCAGGAACCCCATGGAAAGCACTTACACAATCAATCTTCAGCCACTTCAGCCACCCAAGCGGCCCACTGACCACATGCACATCCTAGCTCGCCTAGGTCCAAAAGATACGGATGGATACGTGCCTTACATAAGGCCGAACTCGCGTCGGCAGCAGCATGACACGCGGGGACACCGGAAAATTCAGATCCAGCTGCTGAATAGTACCTACCACATTACTAAGTTCTTCATTATAGTGTCTACTAGCTGCAACGGGAATATTCGATAGGGACCCCCTCTTCCGCTTACGAATCAGCAACTCCTTTTAGCAGGCCAAAGTGACCCAGCTTTTTTTTCCGTAGCAGAGATATTCCGATTGACCGATCTGATACCCCGCCAACTGCACCCTATAGCAACAGCCTTTCTCTATCAAACTTCCACCCCTCCTCGCTTTCGGTGCCGTCTGATATCCCCTGCGAAAAAAAACCCCCCATCACCGAAACCTAATCCTCGCAACGGGCCGGGCGCGTGCAGCACGCATCGCGAACCAGCAAACAGTCCTTCAAGCTGTTTTCATCAGCCTTCAGACGTACTCTCCGTTCAAGCGGTCCCGGCTTACCAGCAGCCCTTGTTGTTGCCGCCGGCGTCAGGGAACACCCGCCACGTGCCAGCGAAATCAAGAAGTTTTCGCAGGCCAGAAGGATGCACAGCAAGGTAGTCAGTATGTCCATTATCAAAATCACTCGCCCTGCTACCCGGGGGCCCCTTGGGTATCCAAGTGCGCGCGTGGCGCATTCTGGACAAAGATCGATATACTGACGTGCCTTGTACCATCGATAGTCATCGGCTCCGGGCCCGCCGCCCACACGGCCGCCATTTACCTGGGGCGAGCCAACCTGAAGCGTGAGAAATAGGTCCGGTCGTAGGGGGATACCAGGAGTTGCAAAACTACTGAGGCTGACGGATGGCGCGGTACACACAGCGGTCATGTATGAAGGTTTCATGGCCAACGGCACCGCAGCGGGCGGCCAGCTGACGACGACCACGGACGTGGAGAACTTCCCTGGCTTTCCCAAGGGTATTGGTGGCCAGGCACTCATGGTACGGCATCCCTCCGTTATGCTTTATGGCCTACGCATCGGCTGTGTTACAAGAGATGGAGACTGATCGATCTTCCTCTGCTACTACACAGGACGCGATGCGCGAGCAATCATCCCGCTTTGAGACCGAGATCATCTCCGAGACGGTGGCCAAAGTCGACTTGTCCTCGCGCCCTTTCAAATACTGCACCGAGTGGTCGCCGGACGTCACGCACACAGCAGACACGCTCATCATTGCAACGGGTGCATCGGCCCGCCGCCTGGGCCTGCCTGGCGAGGACAAATATTGGCAGAATGGCATCTCGGCCTGCGCCGTGTGCGACGGTGCCGTGCCTATCTTCCGTAACAAGCCGCTTTTCGTCATTGGCGGTGGCGACAGCGCAGCCGAGGAGGCCATGTTTTTGACAAAGTACGGTAGCCATGTCACAGTGCTCGTGCGCAAGGATAAGCTGCGCGCCAGCAGCATCATGGCCAAGCGCTTGCTGTCACACCCCAAGGTTACGGTCAAGTTCAACTCGGTTGGAGTCGAGGTCAAGGGTGGAGAGAACGGCCTTATGAGCCACATGGTCGTCAAAGACGTCGTTACTGGCAAAGAGGAGACCCTCGAAGCCAACGGTCTGTTTTATGCCATTGGACACGACCCTGCCACTCAGCTCGTCAAGGGGCAACTCGAGATTGATGAGGAGGGCTATATCGTTACCAAGCCGGGTACCCCACTGACGAGCGTCGAGGGCGTTTTTGCTTGCGGTGATGTGCAAGACAAGAGATACAGACAGGCTATTACAAGTGCCGGTAAGTTTTCTTAGCTCCACAACGCCATTCTCTCCTAGTGAGACATCAATCAAGGCACATGACAGGCCAGTCAGAATAAGACTAACTCGATCAACTCATAGGCTCCGGTTGCATGGCTGCCATGGACGCTGAAAAGTTCCTAGCTGAGCAAGAGGACGTCGAGCCCGACCGAGAGGCGCGCATGTAAGAGTGTCGCAAGTGTTGATGCTTCTTAGTTTCAAATCGGGTCACTTCTGTCGAAGGCTGTCATTGCCTTGCAAGACCGGCTCAGCGAATTATGCGGGTTAAAATTTAAACTTGCTATTTGAATATGATAGATGGAAGAAGCTAAACAAATAAAATATATATGTATAGATTATATAGATAAGGTCTCCCTTAGGCTTGTGGTGAGCACACCTGGTCACATGTTTGTGCCAGCATGTCTATGTATGGTACACCAGCTACCGTCTGCAATACTTGGCGACCAGTCCCGCTTGACTGCTTAGTAAATAGTGGTGAGGCTTCTGGAGACGGCCGGCGCCCCTTTCTCACAGCTTCTTCACACCAAAGTGTCAGGAAATCGCCTACATCCCAAGGTTTGTGTGGAGTCTCGAGCAAAAGCGAGATCGGCAGCCTTGCAGAGTCTCGGAACAAGGTCTGCAAGAATGGCCTCCGTTGGATTGAGAAGTCCGATGCTAGTCAGCCGAGCCGAAGCAGCCCGTAAGTGGGTACATACCATCAAGGTACACAGGAATGTCAATGCTCAGGTGTATATGCTGTTTCTTGGCAAGGGTTAAGCTCGGCTTCTTGCATTATTAGTTTTTGGTATGTATTCCGAAAGGGTTGGCTTTGTCCACTATCATTAACCTTCTAAACACGGGCCTAAAGAACACTGTTATCCGTGTCTTGTTGGCAGAATGCCCGGTAGCAGGTGCTGGAAAGCAAACACAGAGTTTCGTGTGCTGATGCGCCCTCACGAAGGTTATCTTGCTCAACCTAGCCCTTCTCTTTTTTTTTTTTGCGGCATCCGGTATCAAGACTCGGCATCTTTGTACCATTTGCCGTCCAACAAAACACCCGCTCCATGGTACAGGTCCACCCATCCACCCACATTGGAAAGCGTCAGCAACAGCCTTATTCTCCAGACAATCATAAACCGTGCCGCAGGGTTTCCCCAACCCCAACTGGAAAGGTTTTGTCAAGGTGAACATTGTGTGTTTGCATTTTGCATGGAGTGGGCAACGGCCCTAGACTAGGTAGTCTGAACCATATACAAATGCAGCTATAGCCTAATCCTTTTCTACATGCCGCTAAAGCACAACTCGCCACGTTCCGCGCCGGCACCGGCTTACGGGGGTCACCAAAGGCGGCCTTTGTCGAGGGAGACGTTTGCTACTTGCAACCACATCTTTTTTTCACATATCCTGAGACGTACAAGTACATAAGCATGACGGATCAGCATCGTCTAACCCTCCCTCCCCAGTCCGGCCATCCACCCTGTCGAACACCCACAGGGCAGGGAAAAAGAAAAAAAAAAAGAAAAGCTAAGACGGGCTGAGCATGCGGGGTGAGGACAGGATATCAGGGGCAAAGAAAAAAAAAACCAATAAAGAAAAGTACCTACCCAAGGGTTTGATAAGCAAGCATGGAAGATATCGGCAGGCGTTGCAGCAACAAGGCTGACCACCCACCCACCACCACCCGCTCGGTTGCACTCACTCATACCCGTCCACCCACCACCCACACCAGAGCGAACAAGGGTGTGACTGTGTGACGAAAACAACCGTTTTATCGGAATGCCATAATCTTTTCAGGGTTTCTTTGGCGTGCGATTAATCTAGAAAAAGAAGAGCAATGTGCTCATGCATCATGCAGGTTGCTGACGTCTTGGGATCAATAAAATGGCAAATCGCAACCACGCCAAATCAAACGAATAAAAAAGCCTTCGGGTCAAGGTCCGGCAGGGGCACCTTGGAGAAATGAAAATTTCGCGTCAGTTCATCCAGGCCGTTTTCGTCATTTTGCCCGCTTTGTTTCATTCACCGTCACCAAGCATAGATCAACATTTCCAATGCAACCCAAGATGTGGATTGTTAGACAGGTACCAGAGAAAATGAAAAGCAGATGTGAGGCGAGGTAGCGGCACAGTAAAATGAGCAATGAGATAAGCACGGCATGCAGTATAATGTGTCTCTGTTCAAATGTAATCATGTTTTATGTCTGAATCTTTCGATATGTTCTCGTCGATGATATGTCGAGGTGTCCGCTGGACAAACCCAACCAAGAACGAACGCCTTGAACCATGCTTTCGCTGCATATAACCTATATGCCCAAAGTGAGGTAACGTATGTATCGTAATGATAAAGTGTCTCAGCGCTTCGTAGCTCCGTTTTGCCTCTTTTGTCTCATTAAAAAGTAACTCAAAAGCCAAAGAAAACAACAAATTCATCATCCCTCCGTGATTGCGAGGTCAAAATTTCCCACCCAACATTTCAAGGCATATCTGACAAAGGAAAGAAAATGAGATAAGATAAAAAAAGTAAGATAAAAACAACAACAACCGGTCATACAGATCGTGAAGAAAGCAGATCATAAGGTGTAGTGCTAAAGAGCGTCGGTAAAGTTGGGTGCATGTAACGTGTGGTCATGAAGTTGAGGTGCTCCAGGCGCATTGGTTTGTGTCGTGGGTTCTCGTAGCGTCTTTGTGTCGTACGTGTAGTGGCCGACAGTGTCGCCGTCATTTCCGATCGAAGGTTAAAAGCAGATAAAGAATAATGCGGGAAGGAAGAAGGGAAGAGACGCCGTCGATCAATGATCCAGTCCAACCGAATGTAACTAACAAAGGAAATCAAATAAACAATCTGAGCCAAATGTAAACTGCCGATATCAATAGATCGTACAGGTTTCAGATGGCAAACAAGACATGGACAGAATGGTATCATGTGACACTGAAAAGCGCTAGTGTCGACGTTGATAATCTGACAAGTGTCTTAGTTGGCACGGATGACCAACTTGGAGAGGAACTTGTTGGATAAAGAGTCGAAGTCGTAGCGGTCGAACTTGGCGTCGGCACGGCCCCTCAGGTATTGTTCTATCGATGGAGGTTAGCGGTTTGATCTTCTGGTATAATATTCCTACCACGGCTGGAACAGAAGGGGTGAGGGAAAAAATCGTGCTATAGAATACGTACCATGCTTGGTCACATGTTGGCGCACTTCTGTCATGGCCTCACACACGGCCGGGTTGTTGTTGAGCAGCTGGCCGTGTCTGCGGGTGTCCCACTCGGTGAAGGCGGGAAGCTTCTGAGAGATGGCATGGAAAAGACCGACAATGACACCAACGGGGGTCGACTCCATGTCATTGCAGAATTTGTTGACAGCGATGGGGTCGGGAACGCGGTAGTGGCAATCGAATTGCATCTCCTCCCAGACACACAGGAGAATAGCTGCGAGCATGAAGATGGTCGGCCAGTTCTTGAGCCTGTCGCCGCTGTAAACGCTGGAGTAGAGAGCAGACAGCTCCTCAAGGATCTCCTTCTGCAGCTCGCGCCACATGTCGGCCATGGCGCACTTGATCTGGAAGTTGATCATGACGGGAGCGACGATCTTGCCAAAGTACTTGGAATCCTCGTCATCAATCTGACCCTCGGCAAAGTTCTCGGCACCCTGCTGCTCCACCATGGTGATGTGGAGCGTCAGGTTGTAGGCAAGAACAAGCTTGAGCGCTTTGCGGATCACGGGGAGCTTCTCCTTAACGTAGAATCGGTGGGCTGTCTTGAGGATCTCGCTAATGAACGGCGTGCCCTCGAAGTGGTCATCGACGAAGCTCTCCCATGACTGGTCAATGTGCTTGTCCAGGTACTGGTCCAGGGACTCAATGCTGATACCATCTTGACCGACATCGAGCCTCTCGGTGCGAATCTCAAAGTCGATTGGCTCCTGGTCGGTAAGGTGAGACTCGACCCAGTCAACGTGGAAGCAGCTCTCGTCGGCAACGAAGACCTCGCGGACCATGATAGGGAGGCAGTATCCGTAACCGTGCGTAACCCACATCAATGTCTCCTTCTGAGCGAAGCCCTTGACGTTGTAAACCGAGACGCCGCGGTCAAGGTGGCGCTCGTAATCGGCCTTCCAGTCCTTCATGAAGTAGTTGACGTCCTTGATGTCTATGCGAGTGCAGGGCACCTGCCACAGACGAGCATGTGATGGCTGGCAACCCTGGCAAGGCTCGCCCTTGTCGCAAGTCTTCTTGAGGAATTTGCAGCGCAGACAAGCACGCAATTTCCTGATCTCGCTCGCCTGTTTCCTCTGCTCGGGCAGAAGAGGACCCTTGCGGCGGCCAACCTTCTTTTCTGTCTTGCCGTCCTTGCCAGTCGACGTCCTACGAATGACAGACTTGGTCGGCTTGGCAATCGGGCTCTTACGAGGACCCGAGGTGCGGCGGGCTGGGGGTGATGCCGAAGAAGATGAAGCACCCGCTCCCGAACCGCTGGCTTGTGCGGGCCTGGTTGATGGCGCAGCAGCCTTGATGGGCATGGGTCCGACGGCAGCAGCCGGGCTGATGGTCTCGGTCTGTTGGTGATGGTGGTGGTGGTGGCCATCGCTCGAGAAGCAGTTGCGGTGGTTGACGACGTCGAGGGTGTCAGAACCAGGAGAGAAAGGAGAGTACGGGAAGTTGACTTCCTCGTAGCTGCTGCCGAACTCCAGATCAGAATGCGAGGAGTCCGAGTTCGACCTCAGGTGAAGTGTCTGGCCGGGGTTGAAGATGGCAGTGTTCTGAGCCTGTTGCGAGAACCCAGTAGGATCGTGGTAGGCAGGGAAGTCCACCGTCGTCCAGCCATTGTCACTCCCAGAGTTGAGAGACAAGACCTCCAGATAAGTACCAGTAGGGGAATGGCTTCCCAAGCTGCCCACGTTTGGCATGGCCTCGGGCATCTGATGGAAAGGCGTCATCGTCGTGCCAAAGTCCTGCCAATTTGCAATACCCATGTTCCAGGTCAGCGCCTGGTGCGGGTTCTCAACCGTCGACATGTTGCTGAAAGTCGGCTCCAATTGAATGGCAGGCTCCAGAGCACCCGTCGTTGCGGGGAGGTACTCGATGGGCGCGTGCTGGAAGCCTGTCCCGAAGGGTCCAAAGCTCATCAAAGCTGCCGAGTTGTCCTGGAAGAGCGGCATATTTTGGGGAACCTGAGTCTGGTGAGACTGTTGTTGCTGCTGCTGCTGATGTTGCTGTTGTTGTTGCTGGAGCGCCCAATCTGTAAGCAGCGGGAGAGCGGTCGTCTGGAACGGTGAGAGCTGGTGCTGCAAAGGACTCGAAGCAGCGGAGCTGTGGTGGCCCGGCGAAGAGGCCTGCTGTGAATCTTCAGGTGACGAGGCCGAGAGGCTCTGAGATGTCGGGGAGTGCATCGGAGCGACCGCACCAACAGAGGCGGCCATGTCGTACGACACCTGCCAGGCGCCAGGGCTCTGGCGATTTGATTGTGACATTGTGGTGATGGTGTTTGCCGGCGCCGTTGTGGTAGTTGCGGCAGAGGCGGCGGAAGTCGTGGCGTATGCGAAGTTTTCCCTCGCAAGCTGTTCCAAAAACTGGTTTCCTCGGTAGTCGTAAGTCATCGTGAAAGAATCGGAAAAAAAGAGGAGAGGAAAAAAAAAGAGGATCGAGGCTTGTCGAGGGTTTGATAGTATTGTATCGTCAACGGCTGTCTACACCGCTTGCTCTGCTTTGAAACGGTGCAGATGCGGCACTGACACTGGCAGCGGAAGCGGTCAGCAAGATTGAAGAGCAAACATCACCTCGAAGGCGATGCTGAGACTGTCGGTTTGGGGGAGGTCGTTAGGAAGAGGAACCCAGAGAGGGGGGCGGCGACCTCTTCCCATACAATCTCGAAGAAGCGGTGTGGGAAGCAGTTTTAGCTGTTGATTGGGCTTGTGGATACCTACCTGCATACTGTGGTACGCTCGAGAGGGGCACCTCATCCAGTGGCTGGCATTCCGCTAGGGTTGTGCTGGCGCCAGCCTTGGCAGACTCCGACCCAATCAGCATTGGACCACAACGGTCATGGGGAAGCTATGGGTGACTGCGCACGGTCCTTGCAACCCCCCGGGGCGATCAAGTAGCAACTTGCTCTGCTGATAGCCGACAAGGAGGCCAGCGGTTCACTACTGTAGGTCTCGCCCTATGCCAGCCGCCCAGCCCGCTCATCAGGGTCCGGCCCAGCAATCAATCACGGGATTTGTTTGCTTCTGGACCTATGGAACTTTTGCATCTGTCATCCCAAGATCTTCAACTATTCATCTTGTAGTCGCCCGTTCTTTTCGTCTAGTCTAGTTTTTATCTATCAGTCCGGATGTAAACGACATAAGGGCCCTATTAGTTTATCGGTAGCAGTCTGCAGGTCGGAATCTAGACCTATAGAGTACAGACGAGAGACTTTTTTTTTTGTTCCAATCCCTAAGTGGCCATTTCTCCTGTTTCCCCAGCTGCACTGTGCCTGGCAACTGGGTAGTTTTCCTAGCTTCAGAATGCACGACGTCCACTAAAACCCCATGGGAATTGATGGGATTCATTCGCTTTGTTTTGCCAGTTGGACAAATTAAAAACCGGGACTTGTTCTGCTTCGCCCCTCTGCAGCGTCTCGACCTCGTCCTGATATTAAACCGGTACATGACTATCCTCCTAAAAATCAACCAATCAAAAAAATGCTAGTAATTACTGTGGGAAGCCCAGATGCCACGCTTGATTTTCGTCTCGACCAATGTCAGCACAGCAGCAAACAAATACTGCTGGTACCCTTCAACCTCGTCAACGGGTAAAAGTACCGAATTTGCTCACAATCAAGCTCACGACTCGTCCAATCGATGCTTTCCGAGGTATGCCCGGTTCCGTTCGAGCCAGGGGCGTTTTTCTCGGCGTAGATTGGTTG
>JAVHJQ010001477.1:0-15415 GCA_031306095.1 Pyricularia sp. CD86 | reverse complement strand
GCTTATAGTTTTAATAGTATATAAATAGATAAGGTTGAAAAGGCTGTTAAAAAGAATTTGCTAGCAGCAAGGTCCTATTTGTACTTAGATATAAAAGACTGACGGACTGCGTTGCAAATCGCACTAGAAAAAGGCCACTGGGAAATTTTCAGCCAATTAAAAAGTGCGGGATATATGGAACTTTTTTATTTGCTTGATTACAGAAGAACCATGCCTCCGGAGGTGCGCCCAGGGTCCGGTCTAATCGCAATCAGGCAAACAATAGCGAAGTCTTGGCCCAATGCAATCAAGAAACCTCCCGAGGTCAGGTAGACAGGTGGACTATAACCTGCATTGGAGTATGGGGCGTTGGATGGATTTGGGTACATTTTTACATTTTTTTATTTGCATTTTACAGTTTCGAATTGTATCATCAAATCTATCGGTGGGTATTTCTCATGCGATTCTGTTGGGGAGATAACAGTCAATAAGAAAAAGCCTTTAATACCAGGATATTCTCTCTAACAGGAATAGGATTGAAATAGCTCTCCCGATAAATAATCATGAGAGCAGGTTATTCCACGTTATATCCCCACATTTAACCCAAGGTTTCCAGCATAGCCCGTTGATATGAGGATGTACGTACATAGTACTATAGTGGTAGGGGTGAAGTTCCCATCCCTAACCAGCTAGCATACCATTGTGGGCCGTATCTATGTTCCCGATTTTGGTAACTTTTTTTTTCTTTTTGCAAAAAAACAAAGCTATTATGCGGCAGATATTCCAAACTCCCCTCGGACAGTTAGGTTGGTGAAGGCCCACGCATATAAGTACCGTAACAAGGGTGACAGATTTCTTTGCCTACCCCCGTTGTAGGGAATTTCAGTAGGTTGAAGAGCTCAATTAAGGCCAATCGATCACTCTAAGGCTAAAAGAGTCAGCCGGTGGCTTGCCTGAATGGAGGGGGCACACAGCTGTGTATCGGTAAACCAAGGGGCTTTGGGTTTTGATTTGCAAAAGTGTGTTTAGGTTATGATATAAATAGCGGCACGACTGACCGAAAGTGCAAAGTGGCAATGCTTCGCATTTCATACTAAAGAAACGTTAGTTGAAGTTTTGCTCACAGTTGGGAGGCGAATAAAGTAGTTGCTAGAGCACTTAGCATTGACAAGTTTTGACAGGGTCGGGAAGCTTTCGTAATGCAAAATAAAGCCGTTATTCTGACTTTGTAAAAGCCTATAAATAGCTTTAGCACAAGCTGGAAAGGCAGTGAAAAGCTACTTTGCTTTATTATAGTAAGCTGCGGTCTGAATGAGCCGTCCAGCTTCCCCATACCAGCTGGTTGTTATGGAAGTCTGTCGCCCGTTGAAGGCAGGCAGTTTATTATCCCGGTCTCTCTTGTTAACATTAACATGCGCTGGTAAGTCATGCAAGCAAAGTTTACCATGGCCTCTGGTCAAACTGTAAGAATTTTGGAAGATTGAGAAAGTAGTAAGACAAGGGAGATAGAGTAGCTACTTTGAGTTGTATATATTAGCAGCGTTCACATCCTCAACCAAACATGAAAGATCCTTTTTGCTCTGTCACAACTGCATATATTCTCCCTTTTACTTATCTATGTATTACAGTCTCTACCCTCTGGCAATAAACCAGAGCGAAGTCGTTGTCGTGAAAAATACTTGGGGAACTCTGTGGTCATGGATTCGCAAGGCGGTTTGCAGAAGCTATATGTCTCTTTTCATCCTCTTGGAAGTACCATTCAATAATGAAATTGATTGTTTCTCCCTTTTAAACACTAAAAGAGCCGTAATCTCGAATCGCAAACGGTTGCAGATTAAAAAAATGTTCAGTATTGACTCTGAATTTTCCACACTGACCGGATCAATGGTGAATTGGTGATATCGCCATAGCTGCTTAAGCTGGCGAAGTTTTTGTCAACCAGGCCAAGAAGCGAACTACTTCGTGCAAAAAGGAACCTCCTCTGCCGGTCGAGTTGCAGCTCGAAACGTGCAATACTGCCATTCGAAACCGAAAGACCGAGGGGGGTTGTCTCTGCCGCAGAGTCAAGGATCAAAGAGCCCAGGGGAGCCTGCGCCGAGCCGGTGGTACAAATCATGTTCAAGTCGACATGGGCCAAAAGGCATCTGTAGCTGCCAACCAAGGCCTGGCTGTGGTGTGGGTCAATTGTTGCACATCTGTGTTCTTCTTTGGACGCCGTGGCCGCACCGCCGCTCACCTCTCGGGCAGTGACGACGGGACTGACGAAGTGAGAGAGATCGGCCCTGTCGCAGACGAAGCTGAAAGACTCGGCAACACTTTAAAGGTCGTGGTGGATTCGTCGCACGGGCAGTACTCGAGTGTCGGGGATACGATTATCGGAATTATTCTCAGGAAACTGCCCGGGATTGACATTACGTGGCGCGAATATAGAATGCTTGAGACCAGTGAGGGTTGGTATAACTTCGTCGCCGACGCTGGCAATAACCGGGTGGATAAGCTCAGGCAAAGGCCCCTAGAGTAGGGTAGGGTTAGGATATGGAGATACCGTAAGCAATAAGTTTACAGGGGCCTTCAGGGGCTGATATAAAAGGCAGGCAAGACCAGCACGCCGCAATTTGAATGGAAGGTGGACATAGATTTTTTTCCATTTCACAATTCAGAGCATACCATCAATTCACATGACCAAAGTCGGTCCGCCCAGTTCCCGTCCATGATGTCCTACTATAGCGTGGTTCTGAGAGACGAAGCCATAGCGGATGTTGACCTAAGAAGTGATGTTGCTCTCGTCGAAGGCGTATACTTGCTCGTACCATGGACCTCGAATACCTGCCCCGCATCAGCCTCATGAATCTCTAATCCCGGAGAAGGCCCAGTCTGCGGGAGTTCGGACCTATCATTTGGGAAGACGACCTCGGCAACAGAAGGGACTCCCTTCAGGCTCTGGCGCCGATCATTGGGGCCTGGTGGTGAGGTAGTCTCCAACGCTCGCCGGATGGCGTCCAGCTCGCGCAGGGCGGCCTTCCATCGCCGCCAAAAGAAGACCGCTGCTGTCGTTGCCGCCAGCAATAGCGCGCCCAAACTGGCCCCGACGGCGATGGTGTTATCGTGACTGCTGTTGTTTGGAGTAGCTACTGGTACCTGCTCGTCGACGGTATCGGTCTGGCTCACCTCAACTTCGTGAGCCAGTAGAATGCCGCTGAGGTTGCCGTTGCGCCCATCGTCTACGTAGCCGGCCGCCAGCCACAGGCTGGCGTTGACGCAGTTATCTTCCCAGACGTCCGGCCTCAGGCAGAACCATTTCGTCTCACTCTTTGGGCATTGTCGCAGGAGGCCTGGCGAGTCGGGCGTCTCACCACGGCATAGGTTGATGGCGGGACAATTTTCGGGGAGCAGGTCGGGGTCTTCGCAGGACATTCTCCTCAGTCGGTTTGTCTTTTGGTCCAAACAGAGTCCATTGCTCAAACATGCTGTTCGGGGTTATAATTTTTCCCATGTTAGCTGGTTTGGATGCATACCATCCCAGCTCCGAAGCCGGCGGAATCACCCCTGACAATCTTTACTGACCTTGACCCTGGGTGCAACAACTACGGCCATTCTTTCTCCCAGCGCACGCGATCCCTTCCCTGTGTTCTGAACCGTCAGGCCAGCGGCATATTGCGGAAGGCCCGGGAGCTTCCTGTCCGGCAGAAAAGATGGTTAAGAGAAATATCAGAACAAAACGCCACGCGATTGTCAATACAGGTGCCATGATGGCTCCTTTTTGTTGAGCATTCGCTAACGCGGGATGATCGGCTGGCAAACAACACAATCCCTTGACAGCAAGATGGCGTGTTTGAACAGAGAACCATGGGGCGTAAAGAGAGTGCGGGGATGCAAACGTATGGGGGAAAACAGATTTATCCGCAAGTTCCTCGCCCTGGTCGTGTTGGCTGCTACAGAGGCTCGGCTAACAGGACAGCCTGCAGGTTGAACCAATGAGTTGATTGACCATAGTTTCGCGTTGCACGACATAGCTGACATGGTTGTATAACCAAACAATTAAGAGACTTTTCTCGCCTGACGTGCATATAACGACCTCTTACAAGTCGCTTGGCGAAGGCCACGACAATCATATGGATGCAACACCAGTCCCGTGGCCATTAAGAGGACGTGGGCGCGTTGGAGTGTACGGAAAGGGCCCGCGATGCTCCTCAGCCTTTCCCCAAACTCAACGTTCCGCCAAGAATATATTGCCCAGGCCCCCAAAAATCCAAAATAGAAGCTTACATCCGGTCAAGCCGGTCTGCCCGGGCCGCTACCGCATTTCTCCCCACGCACGGAATTACGCGTGGTACTATGGTTACATGCCGATGATTTTCCGACAATGAAATATTTCGTATAGCGAAAAGAACAACATCATGATCAAAGCAATGTCAACAAGAGCTTGGAACAGTGCGACTTCTTATCCCAAAGCTAACAACCAATGCCCAGTCAAGGCAAGGGAGACGGATTTCAAAAAGTTTAATGAAAGTGGTGGGGTAAACACGCAGGCCTGGAATCACTTGGACCGCATACATCAGATACACATCTAAACACACGTTGAGATGATACAGAGAAACTTCAGGCCAACCCCTGAGGCTTTCACCCGACAACGGACAGCCGGGATAGGTCGGAGAAACTGCCTGCTAAGCATGCAGTGATAATAAGTACTGGTTAGAAACTGAGTTGTTTTGGCACTGGAAGCACTGAACCTAATGGCCAAGGTATTCGTGAGTAGAGGATTAGGGGCCACCATTTGACAAGTGACATTTGACCAGGGCGTATTTGACTGTGCTGGGGCAGACGTAACACAATGCACCAAGGAGCGGAATTAAAGCCGCCGCGCATGCTTGATCCATAATGTTGTCATACCTTCGTATATCGCTCATTGAGTGATTTTGGTAGGGCTGACTCTTGCCAGGATTTCAAGATATAAATACGGAATTCGCGCTCGCGGAATCGGGGACGGGGGAAGACTCCACCGGAATGCGGAACGGGACGATTTTTCATCGTATACCTAGACAGGCAGTCTTTTTTTTTATAGAGTGAGTTTGCTTATTTTTTTTTGTTTTTTAAGCATTGGATCATCGATAAAAACGTCTCGGGAATAAACGTGAAGCGATACGGGAATATCATCTGTACTATCTTGGGAACTTTGGCTATCCCTTATTCACCGTATCTTGTGTCAGTCTAGGCGCGTTAGTTTGATGCTCATCCGCCGGGCAGGGTTGCTTATCTTTAGAGCTAATAGTAAGCAGAAAAAACCCAAAAAAAAGAGAACAGAAGCGCATGACCCGAACTTGCCGAACTCGTTAATTCAGACCAAAAAAAAAAGAAAAACGTCCATCGGGCTGATTCTTAGCTCAAGCTTTCAAGCTCAACGGCAGAAACAGAAAAAGAAGCCCACAACCAAACAAGCAAAAGAAAAGCAAAAAAAGGAAAATAACCTTTGTTACAGAGTACCATGGGTTGCGTTCGTGTTTATCGGCTCCGACGACAGGTACCCATCGAACGGGGACAGAGTCAAGCAGCACAGACAGCGGAATCAAAGACAGCGGAATCATTTCCTCACACACACACACACACACACACATAACCCCCACAAATGCCCTGAAAGTAAAATAGATGCAGCCCGCATGGTAGGGTAGACATGGCTTGCATGGCAGAAGCATGGATGTGGCGACAAGACTTTTCTTTACTACGGTAGCGGTCAAGCAAGCCCATTTGACCCTAACAGGGGGCCGGGGGCGGCAAGGTGGAAACAAAAAGAGAAATTAAAGCTTGTTTCGTCATCCCGCATCAAGATCTACCCTGCAGTCTAGTGAACTTACCGGAGAGATCCATAAAAGTCAAAAGCTTGCTTGGACATGGGCATCTCGTTTACCATCCCAGGACGACCTTCTTCTCCACCATCTTTCACCAACTGCCGGAATAATTAGTTCTAGACTAGTCTAGTCTAGATAGTCTGGGTTTGGATCACTGTACTGTCAGGAACCGGGTATACTGCATTCCCTCTTGCTATTCAGCAAAAGCAAATACTCTTTTATCCTCTGCAGCAACATCCTAAGCACTTCCACTTACTTTTCACATTGATTGTTTACCGTTGAGCACAGATTATCTGACTGTTAAGTTGAGGCTCATCAAGATTGCAAACACGCCCTGGAATTTTTTGACGGAAAAAGAAAAAAAAAAGTAAAATACCCATGTTTAAAAACCACAGACACACACCCACAAAGGTCCCACGCCCATGGTTTGGGAAATTGTGCCAACCACTTCCCACAGACAAACATAGTAGACACCCATCATGGCACTGGTTCTGTTCTTTTTTTCCCCGATTCTTTTTTTGTACTGTTTTACGCAATTGGATGTCAGAACGTTGTTGTGTGGAACTATGTTCATTTTGGGAACTCCGTTGGGATGCGCGAACTCCTTTTCCGTCATCTGAAGTAGCCGTTGAGTGGGTTTGCGCGAAAGCCCGAACGAGGTCCGGTTGTTTCGACAGCGCCCACTTCCCAATTTCCGCGCCAAATTGAGAATCGATGATGAGTAAGTGGTAGTCGAGCTCACCCTACTGCTGGCTGGGGTTTTGATGGAATATCCCCGATTCGATATTCCGGCGCTTCCATGACGAGCTTTATCGCAGGGAGTTACAGCACTATACCGCCACATGTATATTCAACTCTGCCTAGGTACATATACCTAGTACTTCGTCGGGTTTGCACTATAAAATGTCCCATCGATCCTCGTCTTCGATTTCGTCTGAATCTTGTAAATTGCCAGAAAGAAACTTGAAGCAACCAACGCCCCAGAGTCATACATAAGATCCCGAGAGTCCGCATATTACCCTGTGGCCTCCAGACACCAGAAAGCTTAAACAAATACCATAAACTATCCCCTTTCCCACGCCCGCATCACACTAGGGAAGAGATCAACTCTCATTCCGTTGCCGAAGAGCCAAACCACCACCCAACCAAGCTGCATTTGGCATAAAAAGACCACAACCACCACTTCTATTCCCCAGTACACATCGGACAACGATAACATACCCTTTTCTTTTCTGTTTTTCTTTGATACCCGAACACAACAGCATTAACTTCCGCAGCAGCGGGTAACAGCCAAGATGTCTCCCGCACTCACAATCCCCTACGGCAGACGCCTACTCCCACAGGTCCTGGACGACTTGGCCAGGACCACACCGGACAAAGAGATGTTCTCCGTGCCGCGGTCCGGCAATGCCGAGGACGGGTGGAAGGAGTTGTCCTACGGGCAGGTGGCATGCGCCGTCGACCGCGTGGCCGGCTACCTGTTGGAACAAAAGGAAGATATCCTGTCGAGGTGCGCAAGCAGCAACAGCGACGGCAACATCCAGACCAACGGCCCCGGCGACTCGAAAGCACAAAACCAGTTCCCGACCCTCGCATACCTCGGCCAAAGCGACGCCCGGTACATCATCTTCGCCGTGGCCTGCGTCAAGGCCGGCATGAAGGCGCTCTTCATCTCGCCGCGAAACCCAAAGGAGGCCCAGCTGAACCTCTTTAACAAGACCAACTGCAACGTAATATTCTACGACCAAGAATACCAGGACGCGGTGCAGCTGTGGCTGGACGAGCGCACCACCATGAAGGGCATCAGGGCACAATCGGTAGAGGAGTGGATAAACGGTTGGGGGGAAGGCAAAGGCAAGAAGCCGCGGCACGTACCGTACACAAAGACGTTCGAGGAGGCAGAATACGACTCCTTCATGGTCATGCACACCAGCGGCAGCACAGGGTTCCCCAAGCCCGTCTTTGTGCGCGTTGGCATGCTGGCAGTGGCCGACTCCTTCCATAACGCGCCGGAATTCATGGGGAGCCCCACAATCTTCAGCGTGTCCATGGCGGCCCGCCGGATGTTCAACCCGATGCCGCTGTTCCACGCCGCCGGAATGTACGTAAGCATGCTGAGGGCCATCTACTTTGCCGCCCCCGTGGCGCTAGGCATCACTTCGCGGCCCGTGACGCCGCAGTCTATCGTGGATGCCATTCACTATGCCGACCTCGACGTGGCAATTCTCCCGCCCGCCATCCTGGAAGAGATGACCTACATCCCCGAGGCGGTCGACGCGCTCCGCCGACTCGACTACGTCCTCTTTGGCGGCGGGCCCCTGAACCCCGAGGCCGGCGACCGGCTCTCGGTGCATGAGGGCGTCAAGCTGCTCAACTTGATCGGCTACACCGAGGCGGCGCCGCTGGCCTACCACTTGCAAAAGGACCCCAAGCTCTGGCAGTGGTACATTGTGGACTCGGAGAGCATGGGGAACAAGTGGGTTCCGTTCGGGGACCCGACCGAGGAGGGCGAGGTGTACGAGCACATCATCAAGCGCAAGGACAAGAACGACCCTCCAGGATCCCAGGGCATCTTCTACACGTTCCCGGACCTGCAAGAGTACCGGACCAAGGACCTGTACATCAAGCACCCGACGCTTCCGAACCACTGGAAGTACCACGGCCGCGCCGACGACGTCATCGTCTTCTCCAACGGCGAGAAGCTCAACCCCGTCACGATCGAGGAGACCGTCGCCAGTCACCCAGACATCAGGTCCGCCCTGGTTGTCGGCGCCGGCAGGTTCCAACCCGCCCTGATCGTCGAGCCCGTGTCGCCCGAGCTCTCACCCAAGAACGATGAGGAGGCCAACAGGTTCATCGAGCGCATCTGGCCGGTCGTCGAGCAAGCCAACCGCGTGTCGGTCGCCCACGGCCGCATCGCCAAGGAACTGATCATGGTCGCGAGCCCGCACAAGCCCTTTCCCCGGGCCGGCAAGGGCACGGTGCAGCGCCCCGCGGCCGTGAAGCTCTACAAGATTGAGACGGATGCGCTATACGAGAAGGCCGGCATGGAGACGGACGGTGCAGCCGACTCCATCCCCATCGACATCTCCTCCAAGGCTAAGCTGGCCGAGTCCATTCGAGACATGTTCGAGCAGCTCGGCGAGATGAACAACAAGGGCAAGAAGCTCGCACTGGACAGGGACTTTTTCACGGCAGGCGTCGACTCCCTGCAGGTCCTCAATGCGGTGCGCATGATCGGCCGCGGTTTGGAGGCCGCTGGCTTGCCCAAGCCGAACCCGTCGGTCCTCGCTCCGCGCTTCGTCTACGCCCACCCAACCGCGGAGAAGCTGGCGTCGTATCTCTTTGACTCGGTCATCCACGGGCAACAGAACGGCCACGCCAACGGCCACACAAACGGCAGCGGCCCATCCCATGATATCGAAGTCATGAAGGCACAGATTGAAAAATACACGAGAGGTCTGCCGACCGACCCAACCCTGCAGAAAAGCAAACCCGCGCCGGCCACGAACGACCAGACTGTCATCCTCACGGGTTCGACCGGCGCGCTGGGATCCTACATTCTCGACATGCTGCAGTCATCCCCCTCCGTGAGCAAGATCATCTGCCTCAACCGAGGCGACGACAGCGCAGCCCGGCAGAAAAAGGCCAACACCGAGCGCGGGCTGGCGACCTCGTTCCCCAAGGTCGAGTTTTACAACGCGGACCTGTCCCGGCCCGACCTGGGGCTGGACGCCGACTTCTACAACAGACTGCTTCAAAACGTTGACCGCATCGTACACAACGCCTGGCCCGTCAACTTCAACATGTCTATCGAGACCTTTGAGCCGCATGTGGCTTCGGCGCGCAATTTTGTCGACTTCTGCCTCAAGGCCGCCAAGAACATCCACGTCGTCTTTGTCAGCTCCGTCGGCACGGCGGACCAGTGGAAGGGGCCCGAACCGTTCCCGGAGCGCCGCGTCGACGACCTGACCCTCCCCTCGGGAGGCTACGGGCGCTCCAAGCTGGTCAGCTCTCTGATCTTGGATGAGGCCAGGGAGCGCAGCGGCGTGTCGTCGGCTGTGGTGCGCGTGGGCCAGATCGCTGGGCCGAGGGGGGAGAAGGGCGCCTGGAACAGGCAGGAGTGGCTTCCATCCATCGTGGCCAGCTCGCTCGCCCTCGGTGCGCTGCCCGGGAGCCTGGGCCCTATGAACGATGTCAACTGGACTCCCACTGAGGACATGGCCAAGTTGATCTTGGAAGTCGCTGCCATTCTCCCCGCCCGCGAGGGATGGAAGAATGAAATCACGGGATACTTCCACGGCGTCAACCCGCGCAGTAGCAGGTGGACCGAGCTGGCACCGCACGTCCGCGACTTTTATGGTGGTCGGATCAAAGAAATCGTGCCCATGGAGAAGTGGGTTGAGCTGCTAGAGCAGAGCGCCAGCGACACCAAAAACATTGAAAAGAACCCGGGAGTCAAGCTGTTGGATTTCTACCAAGGCCTACTCCAAAGCCACCGTCTCAACTTTGACATGAAGCGCACTTGCGAGCTCAGCCCGACCATGGCTAATCTGGAGGCCGTGACCCCAGAGTTGATGAAGAACTGGTGCAGGCAGTGGGAGTTTTAAGGTGCAGAAAATAAAAGAGCACATACAGTTGTAAATATTGAACGGCTTCAACAGCCAATCACAGGGGATAAGTGGGGGAGTACACAGTTTCAACACTATTTCATATATGTAGTATAGATAATATGAGAAGCGTTGTCCTTTTTTTGATTGGCTTCTCACCGAATCATAAGTGCAAAGGGTCAATTCCTCATGTAGGAACAGAAAATTAAAATAAGAAGTCAACAGTCATAGTAAGAACTGATGGGGTATCAAAATCAGGCTTACACTGAAATGCCATTGAGACCCATGTCGCTCTGAAGCAGACATAAGAAAACGGGCGCTTATACCGACGCCCAACGTCAACTAGCCACAGGGGAAGACCACACGAGAATGTAAAGTCCGCTTGATTGCAAGAGTGAGCCAGAACTAGACAGACATAGGAAAAAAATACCCTCCGATGGACGTACAGTCTCTTAGGAGGGTACCAGCCAGATCATTATATGTACAAAAAACGTAAACAAAAGTCCACATTACCTCATTGAGAATTACAAAAGAAAAATCGAACAGTTGCCGCAGTATTAGTTTTGTTCGCTGCTATACAGTATCAATGCCTTCGAGAATCCTGCGCGCCGCGTCCAGCCGTCTCCGATGCATCCGGCTCTCGGCACTGGATCTGCCGTTCTCCGTGAGGCCCAAGACGCACTTGCCAATGCTGGCAACCAGTCTCTCGACGAGGAACTGATCTTCGCGTAAGAGCTGTTGCAGCGCAAGCGGAGTGTTCGGCTCAACTAGTGCGCTAGACTTCTTAACAGGGCTCGACCGCCCGCTGAAGCTGCTGCCGGACCGCTGTTCGTAGATGGCTGCAGCGTCGTTCATAAGATGGTTCGAAATATTGCGCAGGTTTTCCGTATTCGGAATGCTGGTCAAACTTGTGGCCTTCTTGCGCGATACAAGTGGGAAGCTTCGCATCGTGCCGGTGGAGTCGAGTGACGACACCGACGGTCGGTTGGCCTTGTGCGTTGCTGCGCTGCTAGCAGGTCGACGCGCAACGGTAGCGACCGGTGGCGAATATATCACCCCATACTCATTGCGACCCTGGCTACTTCCCTCGTTGCTGCTTTCATTGTCGACATCCCCTTCGTCGACGGGGGTAACAAAGCCAGAGTACGCGTCGGATTCCTCAGCTATCGTAGGGGTCGCTGCAACCCCAGTATCGTCACGGTGCTGTGTTCGTGTTTGAGCCCGGGACCTGTTGCCTTCAGCTGTCCTGCGTCCACCTTCCCGGCTAGCGCGACCCTCATCTGCTGTGGCGAACGAGTCGAATGAGTCCTTCGATGCACTTGTTCCTATAGACAAGTGGCTGGCACTCCTACGCAGTCCCATGCCACCTACTCTCGCCAACACCGGCTCTGAATCCGTCACCGGGCCTCGCTGGGTCTCGACCGACTCCTCAGAACTGAAGCTTCCTCTTTCCCTCCGGGCCAGACGTTGTTGGCTTATAGTCCCCAGAGCACTGTGCAATATGAAGTGCTCGTAATCAAAGGCGTCCTCTCTGTCCTCATGGGAGAGCGGATGTTGAAATGTATCGTGGTATGAGGATTCGCCGCTTTCGCTTGCATAATCGGGATTGTCGTCATCATAATTGCCATCCTCCGTCACCATATCGCTAATATCATCATCCCCTTGGAGATCTCCCTCTGCAGTGTCGAAGTTCTCATCTGTGGAAAGATCTTCACTTGCGTCCGCAACCTGGATCTTGATCGCCGAGTCCTCCACTATGCCCGCACTGTTGATTCCATCTGAATTTTGATCCGTGCGGACAATTGGGATTTCTACTTCTCCGGTCCACAAGCTCCGCTCCGTCGTAGATTCATCATCTGCCTGTCCAGCAGAGGTGAAGCCATTCTTGGCCTCGTTGGTTCCGTCAAACCATTGATCGACGCGTGCGTTTGTGAAAGGGCTGGGGGTGCGCAGGCTTTGGAAACTTCTCCTCCGTATACTGTCAACCCGCGCCTGGTCTCGCAGACTGGAAATCTTTCCTTTGAGATCCTGCACCTGGTCCTTCAGATCGCGCATCTGGTTAACCGAAGCTGACCTTGTTATGACCCTTTCTTCGTCAGGGTAGCCAAAGGTCGGGCTCAAAAAGTTCCTAGACGGCTGTGCAACTCGGTGAGCATTGCCCATGACAGAGCCCTCTACGTCATCTTGATTTTCGCTCAGCGGCGCCATTTTGCCATCGCGCAGACCAGGCGACAGCTTTTGGTCTGACCTGGGGCCATCATGAGCGCTGTGGCGAATGTTGTCGACACTTCGCGAGGTTGTAAGTGGCTGCCTATAGCCACCAGCAGCCCCCATTGCGCTTGCCGACCTCTGAGGATACACCTTTACCGGCAGACCAATTCGAAAAGTGTTATCGCTGCCCATCCTGCTATGTCCAGGGGATACAACAAAAGCGCGGGTAGGTGAAGGGGTTGAGCACTCTGAGCCCAGTGACGACAGTGAGGGTGAGTGTGAATGCAGAGTGTTGCGGGCTCGGTTCAGGTTGCCCTCCATTGTCGTCAGTCTCCGTTTCGCATTGGCAAGAATCAGCTCCGCGCGCTGGCTTAGGGACGCCTGAATATTTTCCGCATCTTTGCCCACGTTTGCAGCCCTCCGTTCCGCCGCGGCAGCAGCGGCGGCAGCAGCCGGGGCTATACGACCATCGGGCTGCGGCGGTCTGGCGACTGGAGCCTTTGCTGGCTCGTCTGGTCTGTATGAGTCGGCGACGCTCTCCTCGTCATCGCCCAAGAACACACTGTCGTCTCCCACACTGGCCGAGTCGTCAAAGTCGGCAAAGATGTTAGCCCTGTCCTGTGTGGTGATAGTGCTGGTGCTCTCCATCGAGCCTGATCTCTGACGGTCGTTTGGCCTGCGGACAAGCTTTTTGACGCCGTCAAGACCCATCGTGGGCGATGACCGTAGAGCATTGTCTACAGGATCCATGACGCTGTCGGCGCCGCTCGAGGCTCCCCGAGGTCGCGAGGTCCACGGTTTCCCTGGGGTGCTCTCCACCTCGGTGACCTCGCCAATGTCGGACAGCATTGTGCCATTTCCGTATATTATGGGTGTCGTCGGGGTGATGGGGCTGATGGGGCCGCCGTTGCCAAAGGCGGCATCGAGTGTTGCGTTGGAGCCGGCATACATCTGATGTGTCAAATCAACGCTCGAAGTTGAAGCCTGCGCATTCTTCCACATCATGAGGGGCGACTGCGAGCGGTCGAGATCTTGACTGTCGAGGTCCATTGACGGCGGCCGGTCGTAGTCGGGAAGGATCATGTCCGGGTTCGTGAGGGTCGGGGAGGCGGGCATTTGCGGGTATGGCTGCGACGGCATTGCGCCCGAGTATGTCGCCGTCGTAGCGGCCATGATGGCGGCGGGCACTCAAGTCAGTCCACTCAATATCGGATGGTCGCCACTTCCCGTCGTTAAAGAAAATGTGACTGGCTGACTGGCTGATCGCCCGTTTTCGAAGTGGTATTGGGCTAAAAATCGAAACACGAAAGTAAATAAAGAAGGTGCGCACGGGCAGGCCGTAGCCCCGTTCGAGTCGAAGTTGTCCACGATTTGACTCGTGGAAACTGCCTATCGAGATTCGAGTGGGCCAGAGAGACAGTGACCAGACGATTGCCTATTACAGTACAGTACAATCGTAGTAGCAGTATCGTATCAGAGGCAGCCACCACTAGCTGTACAACACAGATAGATTGGCCCTGTCTTAGGCTGGTTAAGGTAGGTACCCGTCGACTAGATTCTCTCAATATTGTCTGTCGATCGAGGTCGCCAAGAGTGCGCGTGCGACCCAGGTTGGGTTACGAAGTGATAACAATAACAGACCCCAGATATGGTCTGTTTTCCGTCGCTGGAAGGACGACCAAAGGCAATCCAGAGGACCAAGTTTGGTTTTTTAGATTAGGGTCAAAAGGGGAGACTTGGCGTGGCTTCCGGCGCAAAGCCAGCCAGCCTCGTGTCAACGGCGACAGAGTTGTATTTTGCGGGGTATGACCAGTAGAAACTAGAGGTGATACTGGCGAGACTGGGTGACGGAATAAGGCCGATGGTGTTTTACTTTTTTTTTGTTTTTGTTTTTTTTTTCTTGACAAACAATTGTGGATGGTGTCTTAGACAATAGCCGTGAACGAAGCGCGCCCAAAAAGAAGAATGGCGAGCGACGGAAAGAGGGCCGGCGACGGAGACTTGTCGATCTTGGCCGATCCAACAGGGGCGTACCTACGACATGGAATTTCAGAGATGTGATGAAAATGGAATCCTTGCGAATGAAAAATGCACCTACTTTAGGTAGTAGAGTTGCACTGCCATCAACAGTGCATGATAACAACCGTCCAGAAATAAATCCGGTACCTGATCACTCACGTACCTAGGTAGTTAGGTAGGTAAATATGAGTGATTTCAACTGACTACGCGGCTGAGTTCAAAACCTAATGAAATGCTTCTGGGGCCAAATCAACAATGGGAAAGGAGAAAGTGACAAACCCTGTTCATCCTATGGCCGTGGCCAACCCCTGCAGTTTTTACATTATCTTCAGCGCGATGGTTTTCGATTAATTATATGCAGTGACAGGGGTCTTTTCTACGTCGTACCAGTACTATTCTTTCACTTTTCTCCCTTCCTCTTGGGCCCATAATATTTTCATTTTATACTCTAGGGCCATGACAAACCGAACCAAAAACCTTCCACTGCACATTATTTCCCCCTCAAAGCTCAATTACCGTTCCCTCCCGCCCCCTGGGTGACCATGGCTATTGTCTAGGGGGCGCGGCAGGCTACCTAGCCTTTCCGTGTCTTTGACCTAGCCTCCCTTTAGTTCGACTAGGTTACTTGCAACTGCTTCCCCCAAAGTCCCCTGAAGCCGAAATACTTCACTCGCATGCACTTTTTTTTCACTAGTCCAGTCCAGGCTCTTGTAGTCCTCTGTCAAACTATAACTGCATAAGGGATAACAGAGT
>JAVHJQ010001465.1:0-15910 GCA_031306095.1 Pyricularia sp. CD86 | reverse complement strand
GAATAGCAATCCTCAAAGAAGCAGGCGGGCTAGTGACGACGGCGACCCCTCCTTCGGATCCAGAAACGGCCGAGATTCAGGACGCACGGCTCGGCAGCAGACTCTATTTGGGTATTCGGTGAGTCAGGCTTGCACCTTTTCTCATTTGTCATTCTGTCATTTGTAAAAAGAAAAATTGTCGTCATCTTTTTTCATCTCTCTTCTCATCTCCCACTCCATACACTCCTTTACAACGTTATTTTATTTCATCCCTTTTTCTCTCTCTCTGTCTGACTACCCCTCTCCATTCGACACTATGGGATGACGACGCACTGACATGCATGTTGTCGCCTGCCATGCGCAGAGCTGCAGGTCCTTCCGAGGGCGAGACGGCTAGACAGGCGCAGGAGAGGGTGGTTAGGGAGGTCTGGAAGAGGGTAAAAGGCTTGGACTACTCTAGACCTGGAGCTTGAGTATGCATGGGAGGTGGCTTTTGAGCGCAATGCCGATCAAAACCGATTTTGGTGTTGTCGATATCCTTCCGTCAAGTTGGATCCATCTAGATGTCTTCCCCTGAACAGGAGCAGAGCCGCATGGCTATCTGACAAGATCGTTCGGCCAACTTCTAGACTTCTTTACCACCAAAAATGATCGGCCTGCTTTCCAAGACATTTCATTCGCCGATTTGCTAGGGCTGAAAATTCACGGCCATAAAACGTTCCGAGGAGAAATGGTTTCTCAACGGGTTCCGAATGACAATGTCCAGTCATCCCATCTTCTTGTACCCTTTTCCGTCAAGTCTCATGATCACTAAACTACAATCTGATCCCATCAACAAGGTTCCCACAGACCGAGACATTTCCTCCTCAGAATGAGGTCATAGGTCTGTTCGGTTTCTGTAATTGGTACTTATCCTGAGTCGCAATCTGCAAGTGCAGCTTCATCTGCTTTCATCCAGTCTATTCCTGGTCGATGAGGGGTATCTCGGCAGATCCGGAAATATCATGGCTTTTGAATCATCATCCTGCTTGTGAAGCAGACCTGCTTCCTGATATCTTAAATCTGGCGCAACCAACAAGTATCGTTATCAGTCTTGTTCCATATTTATCCAACCTAATTCTGCTTCTGAATGCTTGTGTTGTATGCTCAAAACGAGACCTATCCGTTTCTGTCTAAAGAGCAAAGAAAATGGTGTCAACCGTTCAGTATCACAACACGCCACAGGCACCGCGCCCAGCGACCGTTATTCCCGCGCACATACAACCATCGCAAAAGAAAGCCTACATACCCTACCCGACGTTCCTTCTCCACGGAGGCAGTGACTCGAGCACTAGCCACGATGACGATTTGCCATGGATATTAATATCAACGTCGGCATCGGAGGCGCCCCGTCCGTCAGCGTACCCAAAGCCCAGACAGCACATGCGGGCTCCCGCACCGCCGCAAGCACAGCGGCCGCAGGCAACCGGACCCATGCGCTATTGCTCGCAGACTTTTCACGAGCACAGGAGGCTTTCTAGGAAGCCAATGTCGGCAGATCTGCACTCCCTATATAGCCTGCACAGCGACGAGGGAAGCGCAAGCGGGAGTAGCGACATCCAACGGGCGGATAGCTTCAGCGGTGCGAGCAGAACCAGCAGTAGCGGCTGCTCTAGGAGTGATAGCAATAGCAGCTCTAGGACCACCAGCAGTTGTTACAGCAACGAAAGCGTCGGAGGCAGCAGCCACGGGAGCTCCATAGACTCCCTACCATCACAGCAGGGGCGGAGGCGGGAATGGCGAAATTCGCTCCCATTACAACAGGAGCAGAGGCGTGGATTGTACGATCTGCCGCAACAGCAAGGGCAGAGACAGGAATGGTGCGATCCGCTGCCACCACTTGGGCAGATGCGGCAGTCGGACCCGCTATACGACATTCTGGCTAGCACCCATTCGTCCGAGATGCGAAGCAGCTTCTCTGCAAGGAGGGTTGCGAGCAGGATGGTCATTGACTCACCACCACCGCCACCGCCGGAAAGGAACGCCGCCAGAGGTCATACATATATGCCGACGCCACCCGAGATGTCGCCGAGGGGAATCTTGAGGTTTGCGTCATCGCAAAGACCTAGCAGGAAAAGAGTATCTTTCAAGGGAGAACCAGAACTGGAGGAGTCGATGGGGCTACAGGAGCGTAGTTCTTCTGAATGGGAGGTTTTGGAAGAGCCTTTGTGGGCGATGTAAACAACTTGAAAGTTTTTGGGCGTTTCGGCTTAATCACGGGCGGGCGATTGCATTTCTATTGTGTATGTTGATTCCCAGCTAATGACAGGCACTAGTGCCACACGATTTGAACGATTTACAACCGCTTGAGTGCCGTTGCTGGCGATGCATCGTAATATCAACAGAGATCTCTGTCCATAATAAGTCTGCGTAGAGGTTGACTGGGACGTGGCAGCACGGACGTGCTTTTCTCATCACTCTGGATGAGAGGAGTATTGCTGGCAACCAAGCAGATTCATCGGCAGAAACCCACTGTGTTCTCAGCCTGCTTCCACACACAATATCCGCAGGTCGGTAAATCGGCAAGGCTTCGCACAGCCCAAATTCGTAAAACAAATCAGGAGTTTGATACTGACCCATCCCATCCAACACAAAGCATTTGTGGTCACCTACAAGGCATAGTTCAAATGGAAGCATAGACGTATAAATAATACAGGCTACTTCACCAAGTAGCGTTCAAGGGGCCAATGGAAGGCTATCTTCCGAGCTCCCGTGCTCAATCGGCTGTGGTAAAACTGTGTTTGCAACAATATTTTGCACCTCCCTTTCGTGTTGTTCAGCAGGCACATAGAGATATCTCTTTTCGTCACCACTCCAGCATCGATTCGGCAAATATGTCTAGAATTACCATCAGCGCCTGATTATCAAAGAGCAGGAAATCATTAAATCTCACCTCGAGCATGTAATATGTGTCGCGATGGTATGGCCAATCGATCGTGGGCGGGCCGCTTCTTTCTAGAAAAGCATCCGTCTCGGACCGCGCATCCTCCTCTGTCAGCAGATAACGCCTTCTTTTGTTGCCCTTGTTTGCTGCGTGCCTCTGGATTGACCGGACGGTGGTTGCCAGGTGTAGCTCGAGGATCCGAGCATACCACAGCCGATCCAGGTCTAAAACTGCCCTATTGACGACGGCTGCGTGTCGTGCCACTAGCTCCGTGTTCCATCGGGGAGCCTGCCATGACTTGAACATGGGAATAGGCTCCCCGGAATCTAAATGGCTTTGCCAGTGAGCAAAGTCGACGATTACGTTGAGGCCGATCCACCGTATGGTGCACGTCACGCAGTCGCATAGAGAGTCTGGGTCAGGCCGCCCAACATGCGGTAGGTGTGATGGGTGGTTGGACAACCGCCACGTCCTGCCCCAGCCACGACTACGTTGTTGTCCTCGATGTAATTGTTGTTCCTGCTGTTCTTGCTGTCCCTCGGACTGATTTCTGCGCTCCCATGGCTGTTCCTTTTGCGCCACAGGTTGCCTCTGTCCACCTCCCACGTCGGCCTTGACAGCAGCGCGTTGTATCTCGTCGAGATCGACCAATCTGGCGGGTAGTCGAAAGCACTTTTGTAGAGACGGGTATCGGAGGTTGATGATGCGCCGGGATATGGTCTCGCTCTCGGCCTGTATAAAGTCGTGGAGGGGTCTGTTGACTCGCATGAGCGCATACATGTCGCTCGGTCGGACGAGGGAAAATATATCAATCAGGAGCTCATGTGGCAAGTCCATGATGACCTTGGGGCGGGAGGCGAGCTTCGCGAGTCGTTTTTGGTTTTTTCTCTGCTTGCGGTCCGTTCTGCGGGAGTGCAGCTCGAGTCTGGCTGTCGTGTCGACGAGTTCGTCATCGCTGAGGGAATCTTCGGTCGGTGTTGGAGGAGGCTTGGATTTTGGCATTGTGTCTGCTCTGGGAGTATAGTCAAGAGAACAAATAAAGCGATTGATTGCGGAAGCGTATGCTAGCTGGTTGTGGTACAATGGCGATAATCTTTCCATCACAGAAAGATGTGCGTCTCTAAATGTTGACATTGGAGCTGGCGGCGAGTTCTGACGTATCGCACCCACTTAGCGTATTTGATACCTACAAGACCCCGCGAGCAGCCAAAGCTAGGGTGCCCCACTTTAGAACATGCTTGTATCGACGCCAGACGTCGGCCGATCTTGCCATTGTTTGTTCGTCAAGGATCTCAGCTTCCTTAAGAATTGGTTGAAATTTGAAACTCAACATTCAGATCGGAACGCAATCCAAATCATCATCGGCGCGTTTGATTCGGTTTGTGATGACTTCTCCGAGATCCGTCGTCCAAACATCACGGTCAAACGGTTGTATCAGGAAAACATATTTTGAGCCTACTAAACTTTTACAGCCTCGAGAAATCCTCTTTACAGCCTGAAGCCATGAATCCATCCATTAGCACCTCCTCCACTTGAATACAAGCTTCTCAGACTTGACATCAAAGCTGCTTGCACCCTGATCCAACAGAGCGACTCTAAAATTGACGTTGAGAACATCTCCATCAGATTTGCTAGTGCATGAGCTCCACAAGGTGTTTGGTGCCGCGCGGATTTCCTCTGGGGCACTGCTGTCGACGCTTTTGCCGTTGCGGAATGTTCCCTGAGAAGAGACCGTGTCCGAAGCTTGCTGCGAGAAGAAAACGGTTGTGAAGTGGTCGAGCGAATCGCCAGCTGCGATTTTGCCCTTGCCAGTCACCAGCACCTCAGACACGGCAACCTGCCACCCAGCTCCGACCCCGGCCGTGTTGATGTGAGCCTGGCAGTTGGCCGTACGCGACTTTGCGGGGTATGTTGAGGCCTGGAAGTCGCTAAAAGTGAACGAAAGTCCGTCGCTGTCTGATTCGGTGACGTGAGGCGAGTTGCTTTGCGGACAGCCGTTGCCAGAGAATGTGACGGATTTAATGGCCGGGGCGGCCTCGGAAGTGTCTGTGGGCGCTGCCGTGGCGAGTGCTGCGAGTCCGGCAAGTACCGTGATGAGTTGCTTGAGAGGTGCCATGTTGACGGAAAGCGTTGAATTGAGGTGTCTTTTGTCAGCTACTAAGTGGCTGTTTGACAAGAGGGCTCTTCTGTTGTTGGTGGCCTCTGTATTTCTGTACGTCCAGTCATGCTGGGATTTGACAGTCGTTTTATAGACGATCCCTTGAACTGTATCTATTTGGTGTTCCCGTCGGTGTGGTTGTTAATATCGCCAGTCGTTCCACGAGGCGAAAACACTCCCGCTTTTCCGCAAGTGCTGTCGCCAGGAAAGGAAATCAATCTTTTTTTGTACAATATGTTTGCATTTGAACTTTTCATAAATTTGGGTCTAGGTCTGGCACCTAATCCAGGGTCTTCAGCTGAGGGTCAATCTCATCCAGGCAGCTCCAGCCCGGCTTGCCCGGGTATACAGAAAACATTCGTGGCAAAGGTTTTGGTACCGCCGAAAGCACACATGTCCTTGCCATCTGCATTTATCCAGATTGCGTACCATATCAACCCCTGCGACCAGCGCCTCTTCTCCAGTTCTCCGGTATTTTTTTCATGTTCTCAAGGGAAACCCAATCCTAAAATAGTGATTGGAAAATTAACTGCAGCCGCACAAATCTCCGCTCCCTTAGGTCTAGGCCTGTCCATGAACCGCCAGATCACGGTTACATCGTTCTTTGGAGTCAAGGAACGATCTCCGTCGGAGTTTTGCCACACATTCCGGAACTGGCATTCAAAAACGAAGTTACATTGCGGAGGCGGATATCTGTGTTGACCTGGATGTTTTCACGGTGAGCCTGAGTTGCCTAGTGGCGACCTATGGATATAGGCGATGCATGTTTCGGCCCTCCGAATATTGAACGGCCGGCGGCAGCCAGGCTGCCAGCGATCCTTTAGTTGTCAACATTATTGCGTCCAAGTGTCAAATTTTGCAGAGCTCGCAGAAGAACTAATATCAAGGTGGCGAGTTGATACCTGACCATCTGCAGGCGGGAGATTATCATAACCCATATAGCACGGGATCCATTGCAGATGCTTGTTTTTCTGGATCGGGACAGTAGTTTGGTTCACCTATACCTACCTGCCAAGCTGCATCCCGTTGTCTGGCCGTCTCGCTACCCTCGAACATATAGTATCAGGCCCTCCTGATGCAAAAAACCATGCCAAACCTGATTTTACTCGCCACTTTCAAATTGACAGCGCTCCAGGCATCTGGTTGACTGCATTGTTATGAGACCTACCGTACCGCCACTTAATAAGTGGAAATTGCTTGGCTGATCCGAGTGGCTTCTAACAATGGCTGGCTGGCGTCCATCCGGGATGCAATCGCTTCTGCTTTGTATTGGACGTAGAATGCAGCAGACAACGAGACATGGGTAGCTCACAGTCAAAGTCATACGAGACTGTCTGGATTTCTCGATCACTTCGTCCACTATTCAACAAAAACGGCTAACAAGCAGGCAGCGGATTGCGAAAGCTTTATGTGATCGGAAGTAAGGAAGCAGAATCAGAAGCAGCCAAACATCTGCTGCTCTGGGAGTGTGGAGTGTCACTGTTTCCTAATTTGAGGAACAAATAACAAGTGTAGCACAGCCCGATAAGGTTGTTTTCCGCGGATTGGGCTAACGTTTTACAGAGATCCTTAGCCGTCAGTCCCTAGCATCGAACTACCAGATTGCATGCAACGATGACTTGCCACGCACAGCCGTACCAGCCACATGGATTGGACCCTGCAGACGGATGCATTCTCTTGGGTAGGGTGTGCTTTTGAGCGGGTATGCCGTTTAAGCTCATGGCCGTTGATCTCCAAGCAGAACATGTTGCCAATGTTGCTTGTACGAGGCGATTTTCCAGGAACAACCGGTGCTAGCAAGTCACAAGCCAAAACTTAACTATGACCGCATGGATCTTAACCTGGCTTTCCTATGAGCATGACATGGACCAGCTATCACTGTGACATACGTCCCTTGCCTTGTTGCATTGTGGCGAGGCTGACGAGATCAGCTCACGGCTGCAAACAACGAAAGACACTTGGTATGCCAAGAACCCAGGTTGGCCCAGCCAGCAAGCCAAAAAGCATCATTTCGAAATCTTGGCACCTTCCCCCAAACTTCTCCAACCCCGCAGAAAACCATTTCCCCAAAAACCTCCTTCCTCTTCCTCAATGGCGCGCCAAGGTGCCGGGTTCCACCGACTTGCTGATATCTTGAGATATCTACCAATTCCAATCGGCCTTTTCCTACCCAACCTTGCCGTACCCGCATTAAACCGTGGCCTGCCTTTTTTGGAAATTCGCAAGGCAATTTTCGCCAACGCCGAGACGAAGGAACAAGTTGTGCGGAGACATCAGGGTTCGCGTACGTGTTTGATTCGGCAGGCAAAGCCGAGATGATTGCAAGACCAGAATGGCGGTTTGCATTGTGCACCGCAACCCCGGTTCAATGGTCTACCATAAAAAGGTTCTTTAGAAGGAGGTTCCTCGTGTGCCGTGTCGGTCTTTTCTTCCGTCCCACCTCAAGTCATCCGTGAGCTCCCAGAAGCTACCTCCGAGATTATCAAGTCGAGGATTGACGAAAGTCGCCTTGTAATTTTGGACAGTGCCCTCCCTTAATTGGTAGAGTTGACACTTTTATTTGGGTTCTTACGACAAGATGCGTTACTCCTTTGTTCTCGCCGCTGCGACGGCCGTCTTTGGCGCCGAGATGGCCAAGGATGAGGCCAGGGCTGCTGAGCTGTACGACTCGGGCCTGATTCACGAGCAGCTCATGATGAAGAAGATTGTAAGTTGCTGTTTCCTAGGAGACTGAAGGTCAATAAGCAATCGCGGGTGGGTCCATGTCTAACATGTCAATTTGCGCTCAAGTCTCAATGGCAAGCAGACGAGCAGGCCGGTCTCATGGACTCGACTCAGTGGCCCCGTCTCAACTACACCAAGTGTGTCGACGGCTTCGCTCAGGCGATTCCTGACAGTCCTCTGCACAAGTTCAGGTGCAAGAACATTGACCTGTACGATTTTATCAACCATGCAACCCTTGGTTCGCCCAACACCGACTACCGCGGCAAGTCTGGTGCTTCGTCATGGGGTTGGTGGGATGTTGAGACTGGTCGGGAGTTCATTGGTGAGTTTGCAAATATTCCGCACTAGGGGAGCTACATATAATAACTTTTTGATAGCTACCGGCATGTTCGACGGAGTCGGCTTCATCGAGGTCCTTCCCACCGGCCGCATGCGCCACGTTGGCTTCCTGTGCGTACATCTTCCACCTGCATCCACAGCAATACCTTGACTAACAGATTGCAGTCCCAAATTTGCCCCTGTCGCAGACCGTGCGTACTGGACCGAGATCCGCTCCTACCAACACTACATGGTAATTGGTAGTGAGCTTGAGGGCAATGGTGTCCAGATCTTTGACATGAAGAAGCTCCTCACTGTTACCGATGCTGAGGCTCCCGTTCTTTTCACCAACGCCAACGATATCACTGGCCACTTCAACGCCACCCTTCCTCTTGGTAGCACACACAACATTGTGATTAACGAGGAGGCCAAGTATGGTGTTGCTGTCGGTGTGCGGCCTAGGGGGCAATACTGCAACGGTGGTCTGCACTTTTTCAGTCTCGAGGACCCCTCAAACCCCGTGGAGCTTGGCTGTGACGTAAGTTGCCTTTTGTGAAATTGAATGACAGGCGGATGCTAACCTGTCACAAACAGGGCCAAGACGGATACGTGCACGATGCTCAGTGCCTTATTTACCGTGGTCCCGATGAGCGGTACCAGGGCCGTGATATCTGCTACGGCTACAACGAGGACTCACTGACGATGTAAGCATCCAGATATTGATTCTTGTGACCACTTTGGTCCAATCTAGAACTCTTTGCTGACTACTATTCATCCCAACAGCTACGACGTCACCGACAAGCGTAACTCCAAGATCATCTCTATTACCTCGTACACCGGCGCCAGCTACACCCACCAGGGTTGGGTTAACGACATCAACTGGCAAGAGTGGCTTTTTATGGATGACGAATACGACGAGGAGGAGCTGAACGGACCCGCTTCTGACGGTTACCCCGTTACCTACATCTGGGACATTCGTGACCTTGAGAACCCCAAACAGACGGGTCTTTTCAAGGCCACAAACCGTGGTATTGACCACAACCTTTACGTCAAGAAGGACCTCATCTTCCAGAGCAACTACGGTGCTGGCATGCGCGTCTACGATATTTCGTCTGTTCCCGAGGACCCCACTGGTAACGGCGTGTGCGAGATTGCCTACTTTGACATTTACCCCGAGGACGACCACCTCGAGGGCGGTGGCATCATTGCTTTCAGTGGATCTTGGTCATCGTACGCCATGCTGCCGTCTGGCTTTATCTTTATCAACACCATTGAGCGTGGAGGGTAAGTTTGATACCTAACTTTTTCCGTCCTCGCATCTGCCAAATACTAACACTACAAGCAGATACCTCGTCAAGATGACCAAGCAGGAGAGCTGCAAGCCCAAGTCATGCAACGCCGACAACTGCCTCCGCGCCATGCGTGCAGAGAGCATTTCGGGCCGTCTGGAGGAGAGCCAGAAGTTCTGCGGCGAATTCACCAAGACCTTTGTCGCCGACGTCAGCGTGGTTCCCGAGTTTGCGCAGAAGGGCTGTACTGGAAATGTCATTTCCAAGGTCAGCTCTGCTTGCTCGTGCCTCCCTACACCGACGCCTGCTGCTTAATTTGACGTAGGTGGATTAGAAGGCTGAAGATAAAAAGTGCCAGTTGAAGGTGGCAGTCAATAATGATTGTATTTTAAATGAACGTAGATGCATCAAAAGTTAATGTTGATTGCGATCAGGCTTTAATTGTTCAGTATTTTACGGTGTTCTGATATTGTGCGTGCTGTTATTCAAGGCAAATGTTATTGTTGCCTATGATATTATTCTGTCTAGTTCCTATTGGCTTGATTGCCTCGGTGTTTGGCGTCCGTCCCTATTGTGCATACCTGGTAGGTACCGTGCCTAGATAGGCATTGTATTGTCCGATTGCGGACGTACCAGGATCATTCACATTTCCGTCACAATGCACTCAATAGACCTGAATAGAGCTTCCATGATTGATGGTTCACTCCTCGTTTAATCTCCATGGTTCCTTCCTACCCTTACTCGAAAGACAGCCAATCGTTCTTTCCATCTCAAACTTCCAAGCCTTCAGATATCTTTCGCCACAACCGCTTCTCGTTATCGACATCCAGTTCCTCTCCCTCTTCAACTTTCGAATCTCTCCGCAATCCCAAGATACACGTCCAATGCGTTTCCTCAAAAACATCATGAAGACGGCTGTCGGCTGGCTCCGACAGCAAGTCGTTCCAGAACCTCCGATAGTCACCCAGAGCATCACGCAAACATACCCACCAATCCTCTCACCACCCAAAAGCCCCCTCGATGACCGGCTCTGTGCACCTCTCCAGCTCTGGATTAGAGTCGTCTCGGCAGACCTCAGACAAGTGCGATCCTGGGCTCCAGATCACCCCGTGAACATGGCTCTCACGATGCTTTTTGGACGCCACACATCATTGGAGACTCTCCAGAAGGCGCTCCTTGTTGAGAAATTCTTTGCCGGAGTCGGCGAAAATGCCAAATGGAGGCTATACCTGGCAATGTCTCGCATCGGCCTCCAGGCATATGTACGTCATTCTAGGCCATCTGCATTCGTCTACTATCAAGCCACAGCTGACCCAGCTCGCAGAAGGAAAAGAGACGCCGCATACGGCTAGAGAGGAGAAAGATGATGGAGTCCACGTCACCCCCGTCGAGACCGCCACGAACAAGAGGATTTAAACGCTGGCCCAGAGTTCCTCCGCAGTCGATCTTGTGTGGTGCACCTCCGGTCCCTCGAATGGCCGCATAGAATGCGCCCTCCGTAGTGACTATCGAGCCCCCATCCGTTACCCCGAAGCTTGATAGCCAGACCTCTACAGCAATGACATCTCGCAAACGATATCGTGAGCGTCTGGCTGCCCGAAGGGAGAGAAAATCTTCAAGACTTCGATACGAGATGATCTAGAACAGCCGCTCGAGTGATGAGGGGCAGATACACGAATTTTGTACGGATCTGGATGGATCGACATGTCAGGTCAATTTATATGATCTACAACTTGCATCACGTCACATCAGCTTACGTGAAGTGGTAGTTGACGAGGAGTGTGGTAACATCGGGCATTCCGATTAGACCGACCCGATCAACTGCTAAGATTCCAACGATTTACAACAATCAACACAACCAGCCGCAACACTGTCCTCTCAAACAACGGATGACGGACAATCATCTCACCTCAATAACCCACGAACAAGAACGATATGAAGGTCATTGTAACCGGCTGCACTGGACTGGTTGGAGGGGCTCTGTTGCGCGAATGCATTACCAACCCCCGCATCACGCATGCATTTGCCCTCACCCGCAATGCTCTACCAACCGACTTGACCAACAACGAAAAGATTACAGTGATCCAGCATGAGGATTTTACCTCATACCCACCTGAACTTTTGCAAAAGCTGGCTGGCGCAGAAGCATGTCTGTGGTACGTTCTCTATCAACAGTCACTTCATGCTCAAACAATAACTGATAATCCTGATTAAACTTTAGGGCGATTGGAGGAACGGTACGACAGCTTGGAGGGGATTCCGAATATTGCCGCAAGGTCAATGTGGATTGCACTCTCGCTGCTGCAAAAGCGTTTGTCGATGGCAAACTCGCTGGCAATCAGAACAAATTCCGATTTGTCTTTTGTAGTGGAAAGTTTGCAGAGTGGGATCAGAACAAATGGTTGCCATTTTTGGGCGACACTAGACGCATCAAGGTAAGCTCGCCTCTTGAATTTGGTGATCTTGGCTTTGGAAACATTGCTGAAAGGATATCTGAAATAGGGGCTGGCAGAGAAAGGGCTGGTAGATCTGGCCAAGGCACATCCGCAAGAGCTTGAGACTTGGTCTGTTCGCCCGGGAGATATCTTTCCACCCGATGCAAACATTCTTCGTCGAAATGCAACTGCACTGACTAGCGGTATCGAGAACCTAAAGCTCGCCGCTGCAATGTCCAAGATTGCTTTGGACGGACACCAGAAGCAGATAGTGGGTATGGATGAGCTGCCCAGTCTTGCAGAGCGCTGATCCTAGCCACTCATCGATAGTGTCAATTGAAGAGGTTCGGCTTGCAGTAAATAGATGGCAAGACTCCGTCTATACTGCGTGAACACTGCGTTTTTCTTGTTATGTATCTACTTTACGCGCGCGGATCCCAGTTTGCGTCAACATGATCAAGCAAGTTGAGCTCCTTCAAAGGTCCTCCAAAAATCTTTTCCAAACTGATCATCTTGAAACTCGCCTCAGCACTAGTACCTCCTTCAGGTAGCTGATTGGCATCATCATGCACAACAACTAATCCATGCGGAAAGTTGGGCCCCAAGCCAGTTCCAACAGCAGCAATTCCATCTGTGTTGGAAACGGCATCGATTTTTCCGTCTGCTGATGCTACGATGGTAAATGTAGCCACGTATTCGTGCGGCTCGGCTCGGCGGTAGACTGCATACGAGCTGACACCTTGGTTCGACACTAAAATGTACCCCTCTTTAGGAGTCTTGCCCTCAACAAGTGTCACACCCTCAACTTCAGCGTTGAGCGATCCATCGCCGACCACAGCGATCTCAAGCCCCTCGGTGCCATCGTCGGGCTCAGCACCGTATCGCCATAGAGCGCGTGGCTCCTCGCCTAGGAACAGCCAGCTGTTGTGGTCGTCGACAACACAGCCCTCGACCTGTCCGCCCGAGCCGCCGGTGAAGTCGCGTACCAGCGTCGTTTGCAGGGTGCCGGATTCGGTGGAAGTAAGTTCATACTGTAGATACCGTGCCTTTTTGGAGTTGACAAACAGGTACTGCCGGTTGGATTTGGGGGAGCGGTAGACGCAGGACCCGTACACCTTGTAGCCTTCGGGGAGGGGCTGAGTTCCACCTGAGATCGTAGTTATGGTACCGTTGGGGGTTATTTCGAAGAGGCTGGTGCTTGTTAGCACTAATCATTGGGAGCAGAGGAGAGATTTAGTATTCCAGCAGCACTCACCACAAAGTGTCATCACTCCTGCACCCGGCAAAAGCAAGATCGACAACCCTTTCGCCAGCCTTGAACCCATATATGACGTCGACATTGTTGGGCTGCCCGGCTGCAAATTGCTGCACTAATTTACCCTCGAGATCAAAAACATTCAACCCAGCACCTTCCTCGGATTTGACAGTGGTGATGACGCGCGAAAGCTCTTTGCTGACTGGCGAGATCCAAATCGCCGGGTCGTCACCGTCACCACCAGCCGCGTCCGTCTCGCGATCCGCTCCTACCAGCACAAACGAGCAGTGCAAACCGCCCCAGCCAGCGTCGCAAGCGCACTTGTTCGGGCCAACGCACGACCCATGTCCAGAGCAGTCGTTCTCACAACGCGGAGTGGAGCAGCTCGAGCCGGAAAAGCCCAGCAGGCAAGACGTGCAGGTTTTGGGGCAACCGACTGGCGGGCAAAAGCCATTGCCAGAGCAGCGGGCACAAGTGCGAGGGCCGGACGGTTCGCTGCGCGGGTTATAGGCTGTGTTGGGTGAGATGGACAGCGCTTCTAGGATGGGTTGTAGAGATGCGGTACCGAAGCCTTCGCTGGAGTCGGCTTCGATGGCAAAGGTGATGGCGCCAAAAGGGTATGTGGTGGTCGACGCTTGGTAAATGCTTATTCCCTGAATTTCAATATCGTCTAGGCCTACGAGCTGGACGGTACCGAGAAGGATCCAGTCCGGGCCATACACGGAGAGTTGAGACTCCTGTGCCACAAAGACATATTCTTTGTCGGCCGAGGAGTAGAGAGCGATGCCGGTGGCGTCCTTGACACCCTTGACTTTTTGGAGCGTGGGCTGGCTCGCCATATCGCCAACGTCCATGACATAGACATCTTGGTCGACGTCTTCGGTGAGGTAGAGCTTCGCATCGTCATACGAGACGGCGCAGCCCACGAAAACGGCCGGGGCAGGCAAGGTGCGGACCTCGAGGACCTCGAAGTTGCCGCCATCCACAGGGCGCACGAGATATTGAAACGCACGGCCACCCTTACCAAGCAGAAAGAAATAATTGCCCCATGAGCAGACAGCGTTCCAGTCGCCCAGTGTGACTAGCGGCTCAGTAACAGGGACCGTTGTCAAGTCTGGAAGTGAATACAGGCGAACAACAGAGTCGGTTGTCGCTATCGTGACGAGCATGTCATCCCCGGCCCCGCTCACATTATATAATGGGGCGACTAGCTTCGTTCTGCCGGTGACGACGTGACCAGTCTGGCTTAAAGTCGGGGCGCCGTCAAGACCAAAAACGCGGAATCCACCTGTGGCGGTGCCGGCGTCGTTGGCAAGCAGCAGTGGCACCCCGGATTTCGGATAGTAGGCGGCTGTCCAATCCGAATCGATAATACCGGGCGTCAGGGCGGTAATGTTGAGCTCAAGCTCGACCGGGGCAGCGGTGGCAATATGTGGCGCGCCGCCCAGCAGGACGGCCGCAAGGAGAACGCCGAGTGAAGATGCGACCATGATGGCGGCAATTCTACTGCTGCTGCTGCTGCTTCCTCCATCCCTAGAAGCTATCGCCGACGCAGCAGCAGCGCCATTTATACGGTCGTACTGCATCTTGAGGGGATACTCGAAGCCGGGTCCAGGCAACAGTGTGCGGGGATCTTCTACGGATGCGCTCCCGCGACAGGCCGGACGCTTTGTCGCGTGCCCATGTTCCACAGACACGGAATTCCATTGGGTGCTGCGGTGACATCTACGGATGTCTTTTTTGGGGGTGCATGAGGGGTAGACAATTTACAAGGGGAACGGGAGGGATGAAAGACGACACAAAAGGAAAACAAGGCAAGGCGTGCCGCGATGCAGAGGTTTTATTGGTGCCAGTGGAGGAATGGTATGCTGCAGGGTTAGGGCCTAGACTTGGTTTTGCAAGGTAGCAACCGAATTCTTGGCTTTGTCACGGTAGGAGAATGAGGAAGGAGATGGGAAATTTGATCAGTCCACGTATAAGTGGAGGATAAATTCGACGAGTCGAGGATTTGTTGGATAATACCCGCTTGAGGAATTGAGTTTGAAATACAGAGTGCATTTTCATTTCGCATTGGCAGTTGTCGCAGCTTGGCAGACAACCGACAGCTGACGGATATTGATTGAGATAGAGATATAGGGTAGGTGAGTAATCAATTAAAGGATCTCACGAGATCTTTCTTACCTGCAGTCCTGCATCAGTTGCACCGATAAAAAAAAAGGTATCCAAAAGGACTGCAGTATACACATCAGCTCAGCCTCTACCCCCGAGACGGCCAAAAGCCCATTCATTTCCCTTCCCTACCTCCTCGTATGGGCTCATCGTGGGGTTTGTACAACATGGCGACGTCATCAAGTCATCTGTTCCGATTGCAACCTCGGATGAGAATTGATACTACTCTAAATAAACTGGTCAAATGTCTCGTGTCTCCTTTGCAGCTGTCATCTCCATCAAATCGGGAAATATCAGTCGGCGACTTGACGCAGTGAGGTCAATTGCTTCGTAACACGAGGATGTTGATATTTTTATCGTCGGTTGTTTCTTTTTACGTACCAAAGTATAATAAAGGGGTCTAGATGGGCTGAAAAATTCCAGACCCTTGACTAGAGTCATTCGCATGAACCATAAAAAAAAAAGAAATCACGAAACGGAAAAAGTTGTGAGGGCTGAATGGGGGCTTTTGGGAGGGGGTTGGAAGAAAAAGCAGACATGGGGATTTCTATTTCCTCTCACAAACGGTGTTCATTGCGGCGTGGCAATTGCTGGGGTAAGGCATACAATCGCGAACTACTGTGGCTGGTTTTTCCCTTTTTTTGGACGTGAGTCTCGAAC
>JAVHJQ010001457.1:0-13374 GCA_031306095.1 Pyricularia sp. CD86 | reverse complement strand
CTACTAGCCCCGGAAAGGCGGCGCTGACAGGGACAAAAAGAAAAAGCAAAACAAAGGCAGGTTGATTTAATAGTAATAAAAAATGAAGAGTACCAAGATTTAGGTAGATTTCTCATAGATCCATCCCCTTTTCAAAACGCCACCTACCTGTCATCGTAAGCGCACGGAACGCACTTACAGGATACTAGGTCTACAGTGATATTGATGTGCGTGTGGAGAGGCAAAAAGCAAGTCTGACATTCACAATACACGGATAAAACACTCGGTACCCCTACAGTAGTTAAAGACTTTGAAGCAGCAAAAACACCTTGGAATTCAAATGCATTATTATAGTCTGTTTCTCGTTCGACTGCAACCTAGGTAGGTATGTATGATGGAAGCACAGGAACGGAGAAATCGATTCAGTACTAGACTACCTTAGTCCATTGCCTGTTGTTTCCCCCCTTATCCTCAAAAGAAAAAAGATGACATAGTCTGGCTGGCTTTGCAAGGCTAATGTTCGCAGGGTCCCAAAGACACCTAGGTAGGGTACCTAGGTAGATAGGTACGTAGGTAGGTAAGGCATTTGTTAGGTACTCTACCAACCTAAACCCAAAGAACCCAGGATTACCAACTGCCCGTCTACCAAGGTACATATATTCTAGTTAGGCACGCAGACAAGTCGCTTGAGGCGACCAGGTTTCATCAAGGTTGAAATCCGAGGTAGCTAGCGTGGAAAGTACCTAAGGTAGGTACCTACATAGGTAAGGAAGGTACCCACAAATCATGCAGCTTGAGAACTCCCGCTTCATGTGTATGCCTCCAAGCTACTTCGAGTTTGCTATGATTTTACTTGATTGTACTCTAATAAAGTGTTTTGAATTATGCCTGCAGAGGTGGTAATCAGAAAGCGCCAGATCATCAAGTAAGGCAGCTTAAAAATGTGTGTGAATCGAAGCAGGACAACTTACCATGATGACGGCATTCACCGATCTCAAATGGTCCCCACACTGCGCTGCTGACCCACAAGCAACTCAAACCCACCGCTCCTGACTCGGCAAACCCTCAGCCTCCAAGCGCTCGCGGTCCTGGCCAGCACCGACATCACGGCCCCGATTCATCAAGTAACGCGACAAACCACTTCCACCAGTCGTTCACCCACCACCGTCGATTGCGAGCGGCAGCTCCAGAGCGATGCCGTCGAGGTCGCACACGACGACAACCACGACTGCCACGCATCCTGTTGGGCCCGCAGCTCCGACCATGGCCGCGTCTCGCCTCGCGCAGCACAACTCTCCCACTCCCCTTCCCGCGTCCGTAGCATCCACCAACGGCGCGCCCGCACGACGACCAGACATACAGACAACCGGATCGTCTAGTTCACCAAGCAGACGGCCATCTAGTGCGCCGTCTAGCAAACAAAATGTAGCTGCGGCTTTGACAAATGGCGACGGCTTCGTAGGAAATCATACGCCCGTAACCGTGGCTTCGAGGTCCTCCGCCGCCGCAGACGCCGCATCCCTCTCCGATCGCCGACCTTCAAGCGCGAAGCCTAAACTTCTGAGGTCGAAGAGCGACTTTGTACTTCATTCGGAAGATGGCTACGACAGCGACCCGGACGACTCGGACGCTGACCACCATCGCCGCCAAGGCAACAATGCCAAGGGCAAAAAGATAAGCTCATGGGGTGCCAGGCATGGCTTTGGGGACCACTACGATTCTGAGGAAATATCACACCTGGTAAATGTGCGTCTGCCTTTGATTCTCTCTGATCAATATCTCTGTTATTCCCGCCTCTGTTTTATCCGGGTTGATGCGACTTCATCATCACGCCCACTATATTCGTCTTCGTTTCTCTCTCCGTCTGCCGTTCGCCTCGTGCTCTCCGAGTACACCTCAAGCTCGCATCAAGTAATGCGCAGCGTCGACAGTTGCACCGAATCTCGCTATTTCCTACTCCTTTGCAAGACGAAGCATGTAAAACTTGTTTTTGTCTTCTGAGCGCCGCTCCTGCCTGCGCCTGGGGCCTCAAATGAGGGCCATTTTCTTCCCTTCTTTGCATCTTATACCCACGGCAAACCCAAGCAACCACGGGATAGGACGCGGGGTGCCTCGTTCTGAAATTGTTACACGACCCTCTGCCCCCGCCTCATTTGTCCCAGCCAGTCCTCGTCCAGACTTGCAAAACTTCAACCTTACACGTGACGCATACCTGTCTGCCTCTTTCATCAATGTTTGTACAAAACACCCACCTTGTACTATGTCTCGCTGCCCTGTACCTCAGCCTTGCCGTCCCGCTCCAGTTCCTCCACCGGGGCCAATACGCAACCACTATACCAGCTTATGTGATTGTCATGGGACTGTGTTCCCTATAGAGCTTGCTTTTGATGATCTTTTGTAACTACGGGGGTGTCTTACGCCTCAGGATCTGCGAGCGCAGACAGAGATCTCGGAAAAACAAACTTCTCATGGAGCAAGGGGACTTGCTGCTTACAACCACCTCGCTAATAATGCCTTGAACTTACTAACATGGCTGGACAGAATTGGTACATGTACTTTACTGAAAAGCGTCACGAGACAACGGGAAAGCCAAAACTGGCACCCTTCGAGATACAAGATTGGCGAATGAGGGATCGACTCAAGACAGTGTCCGCGGCTATTGCCGTGTGTCTCAACATTGGCGTCGAGCCCCCAGATCAGCTGAAGACAAATCCCGGCGCCAAAATGGAAGCATGGCAAGACCCGACTGCTACTCCAGCCCAGAAAGCGCTCGAGAACATCGGCAAGGCCCTGCAGTCCCAATATGAGACGCTGGCTATGCGCACGCGCTACAAGCAGTATCTGGATCCCTCGGTTGAGGACACCAAGAAATTTTGCCTCTCGCTTAGAAAGAGCGCCAAGGACGAGCGCGTCCTGCTCCACTACAACGGTCATGGTGTCCCAAAGCCTACATCATCCGGTGAGATATGGGTTTTCAACAAGAACTACACGCAATACATTCCAGTCTCTCTCTATGATCTTCAGCACTGGTTGCAAGCCCCCACAATCTTCGTCTGGGACTGCTCCGAGGCCGGCAATATCCTCAGTAACTACCACAAATTTGTCGAGAAACATGAAAAGGAAGAGGATGAGGCTGTCCTTCGGGACCCAAACCATTATAAAGCCAACTTCCGCCCCTACATCCACCTTGCCGCTTGTAGTTCATCCCAGAACCTCCCCACAAACCCTTTACTTCCCGCCGACTTATTTACATGCTGCCTCACGACACCGATCGAGATGGCCCTGTGGTTCTTCGTCCTCCAGAACCCGCTCCAGACAGGACTCACGCCCGAGCGAGCCAAGAAGCTACCAGGGCGTCTTCAAGAGAGGCGGACACCTCTTGGAGAACTCAACTGGATTTTTACAGCCATAACTGACACAATCGCCTGGACCACTCTTCCACGCCATCTCTTCCGCAAGTTCTTCAGGCAGGACTTGATGGTTGCGGCCCTTTTCCGTAATTTCTTACTTGCCCAGAGGGTCATGTCTGTCTACGGCTGTACTCCGCAATCTTTCCCGGAACTGCCAGACACCAGGCAGCACCCTCTCTGGGAGAGCTGGGATCTTGCCGTTGATCAAGCCCTGTCTCAGCTGCCGATGCTTGAACGCAAGGAGACCGAGGGTATTGAGTACGAATATCAAAATTCGACCTTCTTCACTGAGCAACTGACTGCGTTCGATGTCTACTTGACGCGCGGCGACGCCTTGCAGCAAAAGCCCCCCGAGCAACTTCCAGTGGTGCTACAAGTTCTACTCAGCCAACAGCATCGAGTCAGGGCGCTGATATTACTGGGAAGATTCTTGGATCTCGGACCTTGGGCAGTGCAACTGGCACTGAGCATAGGCATTTACCCTTACGTCTTGAAGTTACTCCAATCTGCTGCGGCAGAGTTGAAACCTGTCATGGTCTTCATATGGACACGGGTACTGGCCGTCGATACCTCGTGTCAGCAGGACCTTATAAAGGATAGCGGCTATCAATACTTCTCCAACATCCTCAAGCCTTCAGAGGGTCTGCCAGTCGCTAACAGCGATGAGCACAAGGCTATGTGCGCCTTTATCTTGGCAATGCTCTGCAAAGGGTACAAGCCCGGCCAAGTTGTTTGCAATCAGACTGACATAATGGGTTACTGTCTTTACCACATCCTTAATGAGGATAATCCGCTTCTGAGGCAGTGGTCTTGTCTCTGCATAAGCCAACTGTGGTACGACCTCCCTGAGGCCAAATGGCGAGGTATTAGAGACAACGCGCCAGCCAGATTGTCAATTTTGACAAAGGATGGCTGTTCCGAAGTTCGCGCTGCAGTCCTGTACGCCATGACTACCTTCCTGGGTATACCTGACCTCACAGACGAGGTTGCCAGGATAGAAGAGTCAATTGCATGGACTGTGCTTGACATGGCCAACGACGGCAGCCCAATGGTCCGCAAGGAACTATTGGTATTCTTCTCTCATTTCATTCTTCGATATGAGAGCAAGTTCCTGGTCGCTGCCTATGAACACCTTCTCGAAGAGAAGGAGTACTTGGCCTACCCTCCGCATGATGACGGCCGCGAAAGCAAGATGGGTCTGCATTACTCAAGACCAGAGAAGCGCGGTCAGGACGGGAGCGACCGTGCCAAAGCACAGGGTCTCTCCCACAACACTATTATCGCTGCCGTTTGGAAACACGTCAACATACTTAGCGTTGATCCTCATCCGGAAGTCCAGAGTCATGCGACAACCATAGTCGACTATGTACACTACACTCTCCTGCAATCCTCACTTGGTTCACAATCGCAGAGCCTCATGGACGACATTGGCCGACGAGCCAGGCGGCAGGCTGCCAGGCAGCAGGCCCAGGCAAGCCAGCGAAATAGCATTAATGGCGTGAATAGCGTGGGAGCAACCACACCTTTGCCATCACCGGGTCTTCTTCGTCGAACCGTGAGCACTCTGTTCTCTCCTTTCTTCCCAGGGGATGGACCAACAACACCCACAACTCCCGAGCCCTCCCCTGGGCTGTATCGGACATCTTCTGTAAAGAGCCGGAAGGGAGCGGAGCCAGTGACGCCACTATCAACGGAGCACAACGACAATGATGTAAGCCATGCGAGCTATCACGTGGCTAGGGAACCGGTTTCTGCTGGCTTTCAGGATCGTGACGTTACTCAGGCCCCAAAGCTACCTTTGCAAAGCACACTATTGGCTTGGTCCATTGAGTACTTCCTGGAGCCACAGATGAAGTCGAGTGAATCCGAGGAGCCTGGAAGCACCGAGTACAACGAGAGACTGTGGCGACGGTCAAGGAATGAAGGCATCTTGAATGAGACTCAGCCCCAAAAGTTGCAAGCCGGACGTCACAAGTGGAACAATCAGATTGGAATTTTCAACACACATGCGCAGCCGTCAAAACTGAACTTCCACCAGTTTGAAGATCACGTCGCAGTAGCGGACGACGGTAATACGATCCAGATCTGGGACTGGAAGAACCAGGGCAGGCTTTCACGGTTCTCCAATGGCAACCCGGAGGGTTCTCGCATCAGTGATATGAAATTCATCAATGAAGAGGACCAGGCGCTCCTTATGACGGGGTCTTCGGACGGTGTGATCCGCATCTACCGCAATTATGACAGCCATGACGATGTCGAACTGTCATCATCCTGGCGTGCCCTCACCGATATGGTTCCCAGTAATGTTAACTCTGGGATGGTGTTTGACTGGCAGCAAGTCAACGGCACGACACTAGTTGCGGGAGATGTTCGCGTCATTCGAGTTTGGAGCGCGGGCCAAGAGGCCTGCGTGACCGATATCCCCGCCCGGTCTGGATCCTGCGTCACTTCTCTGACATCTGACCAGATGACTGGCAATGTTTTCGTTGCTGGCTTTGGCGACGGGGCTGTGAGGGTATTCGACATTAGGCTCCGGCCACAGGACAGCATGATTAGGAAATGGAAGGACGAAACAGACAGGGTGTGGATCAAGACGGTCGCGATGCAAAGGGGTGGGCAGAGGGAACTAATGAGCGCAAGCCGGAACGGCAAAGTCAAGCTGTGGGATATACGGATGGACAAGCCGTTGAGTGTGTTCCAGACGACGAAGCAGACACTCAGGACAGCGAGCATGCACGAACATCTGCCCGTCTTTTCTGTGTAAGTGCCACGTTTAGGGTGCTCCCCTTTTCCTCTTCGAAAACTAACGCGGTGTGATCATAGTGGAACTTCGGCGCATACGGTGAAGGTGTTCAACCTCGACGGCAAGGAACTTTCTCAGATGGAGCCGTACTCCAGCTTCCTCCAAAATCGCGGTTCGCCTATCTCAGCGACAGCGTTTCATCCGCACCATGCAATCCTGGGTTGTGCGGCACGTGGCGATCATCACGTCAACCTTTACCAGTGTTCTGGTGCCCGGATTCCCCAGGCAGACGAAAAGGCAGACGCTTGAAGGAGTGTCCTTTGGTCAGTATCATGACTAGTCGACATACCGACGGGGCCAATGGCTTGTAAGATTATGACGACATTCGGCCTATGCGCCAGAAGCCGATGACACAGCATTTGCAGAATCAGAGCGTCTAGGGTTGTGGTATCAACCTCTCTAGTCTTTGATACTTTGTTTTTTTGTGAAACTATCGTTCGGTTCATTATTTATCTCTTGTCTTTAAATCTTGGCGCATGACTTCTTCATTGCTTGCATTGGACGAAGAGATGATGCCCTGCATCTGTGTCTCCTTTGATTCTATTCTATTCATCGCGTTGCATGGGTTTTTCATAGCGGGCATTGAGGGATTGGTTTCCTTTGGCGCTGGACCGGTAAGCCTCGAATCATACTACCAGTCTAGTACGCTAATACATTAATGGTACATGGGAATGGTTTGGTACTTTGACTGTGACTTTGTCTTGCTCACATGAGACTGCTTCTATTGAGAGTTTTTCTTCGAGTTCAAGTTTGACCTTCACATCCCTACGACTTGCAGTAGATAATCAGTGCCGTGGGTTCATGATCTCGAAATCCAGATTTGAAAAAAAAGAATAAACTCAAGTACTTAGTTTTTGGTGCTTGTCTCTCTTCCTTCAACAACGCATGTCCCTAATACCAGATTGCTGTTATATATGCTTAGTCAGCCATTAACCCCCCAAACGATGACTGTGACGTGATGTTTGTTTGAATTGAGTCAACCCCACCATGGAGCTCCAAGGCGAGAGGAGACCCCGCCAAAATTTGTTTCCATGTTAGTCAAATCATTAAGACGGAAAGCTATCGGCAGACGAGGTGTGCTTGGAGCTAATTATTCAAGCAAGAGAACAACACCACATACAGCCCACGCCAATTGTGATAGCTACAAACACATCAACAGGTAGCAATGTCTGAGAAACAGGCAACCGAATCGAAGCCCACCGAGGCACCCGCTGCCGGAGCGGCACCTGCGGCCGGCGGCGAGGAGGGTCCATCCAAGAGCGCCTTGAAGAAGGCGGCAGCTGCAGCCAAGAAGGCCGAGGCAAAGGCAAAGAAGGCCGCCGAGGTCGCGATGCGAGAGGCTCAGGCCAAGGCCGCAGCAGGCGGCGGCGAGGACCTGGCCAAGGACAACTACGGCGGTGCGGCACCGGCGGAGCGGTTGACCAGCCCCGAGATCACACTTCCGGAGCTGGGCGAGGCTCAGGTCGACAAGACGGTGCACCTCTTTGCGTTTATGCAAAACTCGCGCATGCAGGGCGCCAAGATGGCGTTTGTGGAACTGCGCGAGAAGGGCACGTGGGCTATCCAGGGCATCGTGGCTGCGTCGGCAGAGGGCAAACCCGTCAGCAAGCAGATGGTCAAGTGGGTCGGTTCCTTGTCGGTCGAGGCCTGGGTGCTCGTCGAGGGTGTGGTCAAGAAGGCACCCGAGCCGGTCAAGAGCGTCCGCGTCAGCGGGTACGAGCTGCACATCTCGCGCTTCTACTGCATCAGCCCCGGTCCGCAGCAGCTGGGTCTGACCCTGGCAGCCGCCAACAACGGCTTCTCGAACGAGGATGCCGCCCCCGAAGAGGGTCCCGTCGTGACGGCAAGCTTGAACACGCATTTGGACTACTTTGTCATCAGCAAGCGGTCGGCTGTTCGCAGTGCAGTTGCCGACGTACGAGAGACGACCAAGGAGCTCTTCCGGTCGTATCTGAAGGAGCGCGGTTTCCACGAGTTTGAGAGCCCTTGCATTATCGAGGCTGCCAGCGAGGGTGGTGCCAACGTCTTCTCGGCCGACTACTTTGACAAGAAGGTGTACCTGGCACAGTCGCCCCAGTTCTATAAGCAGTACGAGATTGCAGGTGGCAGGCAGCGTGTTTTCTGTATCGGACCTGTGTTTAGGGCAGAGAACAGCAACACCCCCAGGCACATGACCGAAGTAAGTAGCGCCTGCATGCATGTTTCAATTCGTCAAATAGGGAAGCTAATGAGCTTGCTGTCAATAGTTCACGGGTCTCGATATGGAAATGGTTATCAAGTGGCACTATCATGAGGTGCGCGACATGCTCGAGGGCGTGTTCCTGCACATCTTCCGCGAGCTGAAGAAGCAGTGCGCCGAGCAAATTGAAACTGTCCGGTCCGTCTTCCCGGCCGAGGACTTTGCCCTGCCGGAGCCGGGCAAGGAGGTGCGCCTGACATTTGCTGAGGGTCAGAAGCTGTTGCGCGAGGAGGGACCGGAGGAGTTCCGCAACGTCAGCGACTTCGAGGACATGAGCACACCACAGGAGAAGGCGCTGGGCGAGATCATCCGAAAGAAGTTCGGCACAGACTTTTACGTTCTCGACAAGTTCCCCGAAAGCGCCAGGCCGTTTTACACTTGCGAGGACCCAGAGAACCGCGAACTGACCAACGCGTACGACTTTTTCATGCGTGGACAGGAGATCATGTCCGGTGGACAGCGTATCCACAAGCCCGAAGAGATTGAGGCGCGCATGAGAAGGAAGGGTCTCGACCCCAACTCCAAGGGCCTGAAGGGTTACGTCAACACATTCCGCCAGGCTGGTGTGCCACCGCACGGTGGCGGTGGTATTGGTCTCGACCGTGTGGTGCAGTTCTTCCTTAACCTTTCCAACGTGCAGTACGCGGCCTTCTACCCGAGGACACCGAACCGGGTGCGCGATGGAGTTTCCGAGGATGAGCCTGCTCCGGCTCCGGCAGCTGAGTCTTGATGCGAGGAGGAAAAAATGTTGTGTGTGGGTGGCATCGTGCAGCTAGCAATCGATTATAGATTGCCTACATGACGACCATACCATATGTAAATGTCAAAAAATAGATCCCATAATGAGGACCATGTGCAAATCACAAGGACACATTTGCGGCTTTGAGAAATCTTGAAAATGTACACTGGCTTGATCTTGACTGGCAATACCGGACAAGGGAGAAGGAAGGGTTAGGGTCTTTGGATGCCTGTACATAAGCGGCGAGTCCAAAGCAGTTTCGGCGAGGGCCCCACTCTGTTGCCTGCGTTGGTTGACATTGGTGATAAAAGCTCCTGCCCCATCCCTGCAAATCTCAAAAGAATGGGATTGAGGAAAGAAAAATCCACTGCTTGAACTTTACCTACCTAACCTACCTTCTTTACCCGGGCCAGCCCTGGTGCAGTGCCATGTCTACAGCAAAGCGCAGAAACAGTTCCGAACAAGACGGCTCTGCTCCGCCTAAAAAGCAGCGTCGTGATCGGCATGCCAAGGGCGGCCAGCCAGACGTTGACGAGACCTATGGTCAGCGTTATGTCTTTGCCAACCTCGATGATCCAACCGCTCCCTCGAGCGACGAGGAGTTTGAAGTCGAGGACGAAGGCGATGCATTGGCATATCTTCGATCTGTCCGGTTAGTCTGTTTCCCTATATCCAATCCCAACCCACGGACAATGCTCAAAGAGCACCTTTTGCTAAAACATCCTACTTCCAAAAAGTCTCAGACCATGAATACTGATTTGGTGAGTATCTTGAATGCAGAGAGGAGGCGAGCGTGATTCCACACCTTCTCAGTGCGCCCAAGGCTGGGCCGCAACTACCCCCAAAGCTTCGCGAGAAGCAAGACACTAGCTACGATGACGACCACGTCAACGACGACATCCCCGATTCGCTCATGGACCGCAGTATTTACCACGACGGCGTCGGAGACTCGCGAGGTTACTATCACGATGGTGCATATACGGCCATGCCAGATGTCCAGGACGATCAAAATGACACCAATGGTGAGGACATTACACCGGAAGCCGCTGAAGAGGAGGCTCGGAAAGCCCAGGTCTGCGCGGCACTCTACGGAAGCATTATCTCACGGTTCGAATCAATGCGAGCAATAGTTCATCTGGAGCCGCCGGATGATGCGCTGCTGGAGTTGTCGTCTGATCACGGGTTCGAAGTCAACCCCTTCGGTTCGAGCAAAGGAGGGCAGAAATCATACACGACATGGAGCTGGCGATTGCGCAATACAGACCCACAGCCGGCTCAGATCGCAGCCATGGACCGGACGGCGGCCTTTAGGCTAATCCGCGTCATTCTCAGCGATATCAGGATGCTCAAACGTGGCCACGACATCACCGAGCGGACTAGTGCATGGCTGTGGGCGTTACTGGCAAAGTTGCCTGACGCCGGTGAGCTTGACTACACCGATGTTGGGGTGGTGCGCGACCTAGGCAAGCGTGCCGTTCTCATGATGACTAGCCTTGCGCACATGACTGCATTGCGCGAGCAGGTTGAACTTGGTCAACACGACCGCCATGATGAAGATGCCGGCTCCGACGCCGCTGCCCCTTTGAACGAAGGTGAAGTTGAAGAATACGAGGGAGAAGAGGAAATGAACGGGACTGCCCAAGACAGCTCTGGCGCGACAAACGGTCACAATAATGATACAGACAATGCAACCACGAATGGTGATGCCGAGGCTGCTGTTCCAGCCCAGAGCGCACTCGATGCAGAAGGTGCCAGCGAGGACGAGCCTATGGATCTCGAAGATGGTGAGCTTGACGAAGGAGAGGTCGCCGACGATACAGCACGGGCAGGTGACGGCAGCGGGGATCTCGAGGCGATCAAGGCAAGGCTTTTGGGGGACCTTGAACCGCCTATCAACATCGAGCCAGAAATAGAGCCTTCAGAGCATGACGATTGGGAGGCCGCAAAGCTGCGCTCTCGTATGAACATGCGCATGACGCTCAACATGATCCTCACGGTTGCTGGTGAGTTTTATGGGCAACGGGATCTACTTGAGTTCAGGGATCCTTTTCGGGGAATGTGAGTTTACGCCTTTCAATTGGCTGCGCTTCGTTTTTGGTGTCGAGTCTGTATGGAACCCTAGGACCGACGAGTTAATTCAAGGTTTTGGTGGCTTTGGACGGTTTCTTGACCACCCGTCAGACTGTCGGTCGACGATTGGAAGTTCAAAGTCTGTACTCGGCCACTCCTTGTGAGAATATAGTTGCAGGTGCATTTGGCCATGCCCTCACCTTAAGTTTGTGTACGCTCTGTTAAAGATCAGACTGGGAGTCAAAGCTTAAAGCTTGGCTTTGAATTGTCAAAAGGATGCCGAATTCATCCTGACTAGATTGAAGATGTAGCTTCTGTGGTCACAATAATTTTTATTTCATTTCAACTTTCTCTCATTTGTCCATTGTACCTGACATTTGTGTCTCTTTCTCCCAGTGATATCTCCTCCTTTCCTATTGTATCACCCCCAAAAAAAGAAAAGCACTTTACGCGAAACACACGCGTCCAGAGCGTGATCAGAAACCGGTAATTGCACCAACTGGCCCACATTGGACCCTAGGCTTCCCCAATTAGAAAAGTGCCATTTGATTGCCCCTGCCCAGATTCTCCCCAGCAACAGACGGACCCTCTGTCGTCAGAAAAGTGCGAACCTAACCAAGGAATTTGATTGCGTTTCCATACCTAGCCCCCCGTAGAAGCGTCTCTTCCGACAAGACCACACTTTCTTTTACATTGCAAGACACTCTCCACTCTCACGCAACGTCTTTTTCTGCACTATATTTTGTTCAGTATCGTCATTCTCTTCCCTGTCAGTTTACCAGGATAGCCCAGACCACTCCTTTTTTTATCGGATTTAGATTGGGGAAAACCCCGCCGGTTATCACGCAATAGCAATCGCATCGGCATATTGAAGAAGCCCCTCGGAGTAGTGGCGACTCGGCCAACGCATCACGCATCTAAGCTTGCCGTCCATTTGATAGCCGAAAGTTTCGACAAAACATAGTCGGCTATTCCTCTACTTGTATTCAATTAGTCTGTCATACAGAATACCGAGTACAGTCAATTCTCGGCGGCTGTCTGTCACGCCAGCAACACGTTCATTAAGTGGCCGGGAAAGCAAAGCAGTTGTCTCGGCCGGCCCTGATTGCTTCTCTCGAATAGCTTCCCATCTGTGATCAGAGCCCAGGGAAAAGCAATGTCTGCCCACCGCGCCAAACGCCCCTTCACCGGCGCGGCATCCGACCCCGCTCAGCGCCAGATCACATCTTTCTTCTCGGCCACCTCGTCGCCGTCACTGAGCGATGACGACAACATCAGCGGCGGAGGCCGTATCTCTCAGCATGCGACCGCGCCCGCTCTGCCGGCTTCGATCCAGTCGAGCCTGCTCAACGTCGGCATGCGTGTCCGCAAGTCGGTCCCCGAGGGCTACAAGACGGGCAGCTATGGCAGCTTCGCGCTGTGGTCAGAGAAGCCCGCCAAGCAGGTGGCGGGCACCGCCGATGTGAAGCCTATGCCTGCCGCCAAGCCCACCTACGCGGGCGGCAATCGCGAACTGCTGCCCTTTTGCGGCATCCACAGCGTCGGCGGCATGAGCAGCCAGCCGGCTTTTGCCCCGGGGGCTTCGTTCGTCCCGGACCTAGGTGATCTGCCCGGATTGTCGAGCAGTCAAGACTCGGTTGAGTCGAATGATTCACTAGGCATCACCGTGGCCAACTCTCGCAAGAGGGTCTATGGCGACGAGCTGGCCGACGAGGACGAGAGTCCTGAGCAGGTTGGCCTTCGTCTCTTCCGCCAACAGTTCCGACAGGATGGCGAGGTCAGCCCACGGAGCCAGACACCCGTGGGATTTGGGAATCCCCGAGTCATGGCCGTGCCACGCACTCGTCGGCAAGCTGGAGCCGAGGTGAAGAATGGGGTCTTTTTCCAGGGCCAAGAGAACGTTATGGTGACAAAATCCGACGATTTTCCAGAGGCTGAATTTCTTGAGTACACCTCGGATTTGGAAATGGATGTTGCTTAGGACTGAATACTTGGTCTCTTTTTTGTTATTTTATGAGTTGGCTTTACGAGGGCACAAAAAGACATAGGTTACGGAGGTCACTTTAGCATGGCGTTACAGAGGAGCTCAGGTTTCAGGGTTCAAACATGATCATTGTACTATTCGGAGCGGCAC
>JAVHJQ010001449.1:0-11456 GCA_031306095.1 Pyricularia sp. CD86 | reverse complement strand
ATTACCAGCAGAAACTGCAGATATTGAAGCGGATGGCATGGTAATAGATTCAGAACCGATAGTCCCTAAGAAAAGAAAGACCATCGGCGACGCAATCGATGACGACGACGACCTGCAGGCATCTCTGGCGGCGCAAAGACGCGACGCCTTGAAAAAGAGGAAGCGTATGCGACCCGAAGATCTCGCGAGGCAGCTCAAGGAGGAAGCACAAACTCCAGAACCGGAAACATCGACGACCGGCGGCGGTCTCGTGATAGACGAGATATCAGAGTTTGTCGGGGCTCTTCAGAAGCGCACTGATGATGATGAGCGGAAACCCAGGCGGCCTGTGGAGCCACAGTCTGTCACGACCATGGACGCGGACTCGGACGACGAGGATGTGGAGATGGCAAACGTCAAGGAGGAATCCGTCGAGCCGCAAACGCAACAGCTAGACGACCTAACCACGATAGGAGTTGAAGAGGAAAAGTCTATTTCCAAGGGTATGGGTGCTGCGCTGGCGCTCCTGCGGGAGCGTGGCCTCGTAAAAGAATCGAACGGGGCTTCACTCAACGAGCGCGACCGTCGGCACGCACAGTTCCTGGCAGAGAAAAATCGGCGCCTAGCCAAAATTGAAGAGGACGCCCGAAGGCAGCGTGAGCGCGACCGGACCAGCGGGCTACTGGACAGGATGACGCAACGCGAAAAGGAGGAATACGCCAGGAAGCAAAACATACAGCGCGAGTACCAGACTTCGCGGGTGCTCAACGAAATGTTCCAACGGGACTACACGCCCAACTTTGAGATCAAGTACACGGACGACCACGGGCGCAACCTCGACACCAAGGAGGCGTTCAAGCACATGAGTCACCAGTTCCACGGCAAGGGGAGCGGTAAGGGCAAGACGGACAAGCTGCTCAAGAAGATCGAGGCGGACAAGAAGCGCGAGGCGGCCAGCATCCTCGACGACAGCCAGAATGCGGGCTTGGGCCCGTCATCGGACCAGCAGCTCAAGAAGAGGAAGGAGGCTGGCGTGAGGCTTGCTTGAAGCGTTGTATAGAATTTTATATCAATGGGGTAACACTAAAAGGGGGGGTTTAGGATTCCAAACCGAGCCGCCGGGCTCTCTCGTGACCGGTCACGTCTATTGATAGTTTGTCTAATCTTACCAAAGGTACCATTTTCGCCCTATTGTGCTTGTTGGGAATTCAATTTGCTTATTTGTGCTGACACTTTACGAGCAAGCGTTGATGCCACCGGGCAGTAGTAAGTCAAGTGCGAATGCGAAGTTTTTTTTTTCCTCTCTTCTTCTCTGTCTCTTTCTTCTTTTTCCGACTCTGCGGTTGTCGTGTTTCGGAAGATCAAGTGATGCTCCGTCATAAAGTACCTTGTCAGCCAAAGTAGTGCTCTAGCAAAGCTAGGGTAATTCATTCGACTGCGAATTACAGTTTTGATTTCTATGCTATAATGATTTTACAAATGTAATAGAGCCAAGTCCATACTGCTCATCACCTGCTGCCAAGATCGATTCCAAGGCGGCATCTGTGTGTCATAATAATAAACTCAATTCAAGCATCGCTAAGCCAACACATACAGCTTGAAGAGTGGACGAGGGAAAAAATGTCCCGAACATGGTCTTGGCGATTTATCGCAATTCATCAAGAGCTCCAAGGCAGACTAAAATTGATCAACATTAAATGACTGCAGGCTGACAGATTTTCCCGGGGGATCAAAATGCGTTCTTTTCCCATGCCATAAATCGATAGGTAAAGTGGGTGTCCCTGGCAGCATTGGATTGGATTGGTTCGATTGCAACCAACCACCCCAGCTCTTGAAAGAAAGGGAGCTAAAGAAATCTTGGAAGCCACCATGGAACGACGACGTCATTGCGTGAGACAAGCGAGTTTGAGCTTTCCCTCCTCGCTTTTTTGCTGCAACAAGAAAAACAAACACACAACACATCATGCCCATCAAAGGGGAAAGAAAGTGCCTAGACCTGGGTTCTAAAAATGTATGTACCATTACCTCACTTGGCATTCAGGTAGACATTTATACATCCAATTGAAGTTGAAAGCCAAGCCCGGCCTTGGACTGGGCATCATCGTTCAATGAAAACGCAAGACGCAAGTGGCTGCCCGTTACACAAGTCAAAGTTCATAAAAACTACAAAAGCTTGCTGCCATTGACTCTCTTCCTTTTTTTTCTACTGTTTCTTTTTTTTCCTTCTTCCCCTTGAAGGCAACGTAGGGAGAGTAGTTATTTTAGTACACGATACCCCCCCATTCATCTACCCTGATCATAAATTAGGGGGTATCGATTCGTTCATGTTTTCTTGATATCGCCGTCAAGACTTGGTTTGCCTGACCTGTACCCCTCCCTCTCCATATTAGCGTTACCCATTTCTTGCTCTTTCTTTGTTTGCATGATAGTCTTTTTGTTTTCTGGCCTGCCTAGTTCGTCTAGTGTCTTCACATCCAACCCGTTCATCTCGTCAAACGACCTACATGTTCGGATGGTTCTAAGCCTACGTCACTGGTGTTACTCATTCACCTAACTGAAACCTGATCACCATTTGTATTTCCCCAAAATCACCATTAGCTCAGTTATACACAAACCAGACAAGCTGAGGAAACCAAGACGCAACACACCGCCATGGCCGACATCCAAGAAACCGTCGTGCCTTCGGGCCAGCACTATTCGGGGGCTCACCGTGTCCCAAATATCAAGCAGTTCATGGCGTCCCTCGATAAGGAAAAGCAGGCTCGCGACGCCAGGTTGGAAGGGGCCGGCGAGCCAAAGTCTCACGAGAACATTCCAGTCCGTGAGATAGGCAAGAATCGTCGAACTGTACGGGATCCTGTCACAGGTAACGATGTCGAGATCACCGATATCGATTCTAGCCTGATGAAGAGCGCACGCGATCCCCAGCTTTCGGTTCCAAACGCGAACCTCAACAAGCCAACCACCGTAGCAACCTCGCCGAATCAGGCTGGTGAGGAGTACCGTCGCAACCAGGACGTCACAGCGCCCCCGGATCCCATCGAGCCAGGCAGCACGTCGGACGTTCCGATCCACGGCGAGAAGACGAATGTCCTGTTCCATCCGACGCCATCCGTGTCATACGAGCCCATGTTTGCGGCCATCGAGGCGCGGGCAAATTTCCTATGCGGCGCCATCTTCTTTGCCATCATCTTTCTGGGGCGGTTCTTTGGTGCGAGTCTCTGGGGTCTCATCCCGCTGGCCATGTGCATCTCGTTTGGTGTGTTTCTGTGGGCCAAGGATTTGATCCGTCAGGGAAGAGACCTGGAATGGTCGAGCGAGCAGAAGCGTGGTGAAACGGCCGTTGTCAACCTCATCCCGGAAAGCGTCGAATGGCTGAACACTGTAGTTGGGCTGATTTGGAACCTGATCAACCCCGAGATGTTTGCTGCGGTTGCAGATACCCTGGAGGATGTCATGCAGGCTAGCGTTCCTGGCGTCATCGAACACGTCAAGGTCAACGATATATCGCAGGGCAGTAACCCACTGCGCATACTCTCCCTCCGCGCTCTGCCAGACTCGCATGTACAGGACCTCAAGGACGAGATTCGCAAGCGCGACGAAAAGACAAAGGATCCACAGGAGCTTGCCGCAGACGAGGAGGGCGGAGACTTTTATAACCTCGAGGCTACAGTCGCATACCACGCTCTTCCTAGCTCGGGCGATGTGTCAAGTAAGGCCAAGAACATGGGCATGCAGCTCATCTTTTACTTGGGCGTCCGCGGTCTCTTTGGAGTACCGCTGCCCATCTGGGTGGAACTCAACGGACTGGTGGCGACGGTTCGCCTACGTGTATCTCTTGCACCCAACCCACCTTTCATCAAGACGCTCAGCTTTACCCTGATGGGCTTGCCAAAAGTGGAGGCGTCGTGTGTGCCGCTGGTCGAGAAGGGTGCCAATATCTTGAACCTTCCCGTGATCTCCAATTTCGTCAACTGGGCCATCGCTACGGCTGCCAACATGTATGTGGCTCCCAAAAGTATGACGCTCGATATCGGCAAGATGCTGCAGGGTGACAGCATCAAGAAGGAGACGGAAGCACTTGGTGTGCTATTCATCCGCATCCACAAGGCCACTGGTCTGAGCAAGCAAGACCGCCGCGGCAGTGAGGGTGGAGGATCTGACCCGTATATCTGCGTCGCCTTCTCCAAGTTTGGCAAGCCACAGTATTGCACCCGAGTGATCCAGGACGATCTGAACCCTGTATTCTCGGAAAGCGCGGCACTGCTTGTGACGCCTGAGGTTATCAAGGCGGACGAGCAGCTATCACTGGAGCTGTGGGACTCTGACCGTAGCTCCGCCGACGACGTGGTGGGCAAGGTAGAGCTGAGTATCCAAAAGCTTATTCAGCATCCCGGCAGGATGTTCCCGCAAATCTCAAAGCTGCGTGGTGTCAAGGCTGACAGCACCATGCCGGGCGAGTTGCACTGGGAGGTGGGCTACTTTGGCAAGACGCAATTCCGCCGTGCGCTCATGACGGACGGCAAGGACCCGAAACTGCCCAAGGAGCTTCGTGATAAGGCGGAGTTGCAGGATGACAAGGGCTCTCTGGAGACTAGCGAGGAGGAGGCGGTGGTACGCACACCGCCGGACCCACTCTGGCCCAGCGGTATCCTGAGCATTGTTGTCCACCAGATCGTCAACCTGGAGCTCGAGAACGTCAAGGGCAGCAATGGCAAGCGGAAGGGTCGTGAGTTTGAGCCAGCAAGGCCCGAGGCTGGTGAGCTCAAGGAGGAACAGAGCAAGAAACTGCCAAGCTCGTACTGCACCATCCTGCTCAATGACGAACTGGTGTACAAGACACGAACGAAGGTGGTCTCATCGAAGCCCATTTTCGAGGCCGGCACCGAACGGTTCATCCGCGACTGGCGTTCCGGCATAGTGACGGTGACGGTGCGGGACTCGAGGAACAGGCAGCATGACCCCATCATCGGCGTGGTACCGCTGAGGCTATCGGACGTGTTGCTGACAAGCAGCCAGAGCACGCGCTGGTATCCTCTGGACGGTGGCATTGGGTTCGGGCGGATTCGCATCAGCTTGCTGTTCCGGTCTGTGGAGCTCAAGTTGCCGCCTTCTCAGGTTGGCTTCGGTGAGATTGGAACTTTTGAATTCTTGTCGGACAGCATCGAGACAGTGGGCGGCTTTGCACCATCTGCAAAGACACGCATCCATCTGCGCACTGGTGGCAGTTCGGCGACGGTCAAGAGTGATCGCTGCTCGATGGTGGAAGGTGACGCGAAAGGTCTACGGTGGGATTTGAGCAACGAAAAGGTGCGGTTGCCAGTGCGATACCGGTATCGCAGCCCGGTGTTTTTCGAGTTTGTCCAATCTGGCAAGAGGAAAACGCACCACTTTGCAGTGTTTTGGCTGCAAGACCTGCCAGATAATGAGGAGAAGGACTTTGATATTCCTGTCTGGGAGTGTAACAACGGCACGAGGCTGTCGCAGGTGAGTTGCCTTTGCCCCTTTTCATTGATACTTTGGCATTACATTGACTGACCTGGAATACGATTACTTCCTATAAGAACTACATCACTGAGGACAACTACAAGACAATCCCGGATATCCACATCATGGAGCTGGGCCGTGTCCGCTTCAGGGGCCGATTCAAGCCCGGCACGGACCGAGACCACCTCAAGTTCGTGAGCGACAACGACTCACGCGAGACTATTGAAAGCTGGGAAGCTTGCTTCGCCGAGGGAGTTCGGACAGAGGAAGTAGTAAGGGAGGTGCCACCTCTGATCCAACAGCTGCATGAGGCGTCGCTCACGCAGGGAAGGGATGTGCTGGCTGCCGCCCCCGAGTCGGACAAGGAGAAGTGGATGGCCAAGGATGGAACAGACTGGAGCGTTGCGTTTGGAAAGGATCCAGTAGAAATGTTTGGCCACCGGGGCGACGGCAAAGATGGTCACAGTGATGACGAGGACGAGGATGAAGATGGGGACTCGAGCAACGTCGACTTGGGCGTCACGGATGCTTCCACCGAGGACGGTAGTACTGGCCTGAGCCCCATGTCCAGCAACGGCGACAGCAGTCAAGGCGTGCGCGAGTCGATGGACAGCACCATCAGCGGCGGAGGGGAGCTGCATAAGAGCAGCAGCGGTAGCAGCAAGAATCCCATCAAGCAATACAAGGATTACAAGGGTCGGAGCCGGGACCTGCATCGGAAGCACAGGGGTTTGATGCAGTGGTGAGTGTCTACTCTGCATTATCGCCTTTTGATGTCTATGAAAATTCGGGGTTACTGACCGCTGGTGCCTATTACTTGCAGGAGACCGATGCGGAACGTACAGTTCGCCAAGAACGAGGCAACTTTTGCGGCGAGGAGGATCATGAATGTGGGCAGCCTGAACGGAAGGAAGCCGGATGTCGAGACCGAGGTTTAATGAAGGGTTCTCTTTCTTTAATGAATTTGATGTTGAAAATATACGCATTGCGCCATGGTGTTGTTTGTTTTCGCTTGGTAATGGATCATCTTTCACGTATGGCGTTGAGGGATCCTGTGTGTGGGCACTTGGCACAAAGTTTGACAATTTCATCGCCATGCCTGGAACCAAATTTGACAAAAATAGCATAGTTTGATGATATGAGTTGACAATATTTCTTTTATTTGCAACGAGTTGCTATGTTGTGGTATGGAAGTAATGAATTGACATACTGGCAAGGTAGCTACGGCACTCGCTCTTCAACATATGTTTTCGCCTACCCTGCACTCAGGGGAAGGGTCAGGGTTACTGACGTGTCTTGGCTCTCTATCCCACTTTCAACGTCACCATAAAGTGTCCTGTCCCTTGGAACCCCCAAGCTAAGCTATACCTCGCCCCACAAAGCTCCAACCTGCACTTTCAACCCGCATTCAACTTTGCCAACACCCTGTCACCAGAATATCTGAAGTGGTCAATCACAACTCTATTCGAACCACGACAGCCTCAAGTCGGAAACCGATTCTTTGCAAAAAAAAAAAACATAACAAAAAAAAAATGACAGAATCAGCCGACGCAGACGCCGCCGCCGCCAGGGCATCAGAGCAGGCCCGCCTACGCAAGGAGCGGCGCGAGGCCAAGATCAAGGCTGGCGGCAGCGCGCGCCTGAACAGGATCACTGGCCTTGGTGGTGGTTTCCAGCGCGGTAGGTTGGGGGGAAGCTCTTTTTCTAGTTTGCGAGATAAAAAAAAAACAGCTTAAACTGATTTCTGGGGAAACATACAGACCCTATCCCGACAGCGACAGCGTCTGGAACCGACGCCACCACCACCGCCTCCCCCGCGCCAACAGCAGCACCGGCATCAGACCACGCCGATCCAGACGAGGTCGACATATCCAAGCAGCACTTTCCCTCTCCTAGACAGCAACAACAACAACAACAACAACCCCCTTCAGAAATGTCAGAGGCCCAGCTCCGCCAGCTGATACTGGGCATGGACATGCCGCGGGGCGATGGCTCCGCGCCGGCAAACCCTTTCGCCGCAAACCCCTTCCTCAACCCCGGCGTCGGCGGCGGCCAGCCCGGCGGTCCCGAAGACCCCATGCTCAAGATGCTGCAGCAGATGATGGGCGGACAGATGCCCGGCGGTGCGGGCGGCTTCCCCGGCATGCCAGGCGGCCCGCAACAGCAGCAACCACCACCACCGCCGCCCCTCGACACCTACTCGGCCGCCTGGCGCATCCTGCACCTCGTCGTGGCGCTGGGGCTGGGTCTGTACATTGCACTGACGGGCGCGTTCACGGGGACGCTCGAGGCGCGGGACGCGGCGCGGCTCGCGTCCGACGCCGGCATGTCGTCTGCCGACCTGGACGAGACCAACAGCCGCGCCCGCTTCTTTTACATGTTCGCCACGGCCGAGGCCGTCCTGCTGACGTCGCGCTTCTTCCTCGACCGGTCCCGCGCCCCTCCGCCCGGCATCCTCTGGACCGTCGCCGGGTTCTTGCCGCCGGCCATGAAGCGGTACCTCGAGACGGCCCTGCGGTACGGCCAGGTCTTTACGACGGTCAGGTCCGACTTGCTGGTTTGCGTCTTTGTGCTCGGGGTTTGTCACTGGTGGAGGACTTTGGGGGCTGTTGGGTTGTGATGATTTTTTTTTCTTTTTTTTTTAAAATGAGAAAGAGTAAAACTATTGAGAGATGGATGGTCGGGGAATGACAAAAGGAAATTCCACCAAGAGCAATAAAAGCAAAACAAAAAAAAGTGCATTCTTGGGATATGTATAGACACTGGTCGCAGTAGTACTATTATAATGACATGATGCGGGATTACTCCTATTGTTTTGTTCCAAATGGGGAGAATTATAAGATATTGGCAGTCGACTATGCAGAATAATGATTAGTCGCACGGCACTGCGTACACACGTAAATGCACTGGTTCGGTAAAGACATGCTACTGACTTTTTTTTCATCTCCCAAGTATATCACGGCGACAACAGCCAAATTTAGCGCAAGAGTGCAAATCTGCAGCAGAAATATAGTCCACCTGACAATAAGGGGTGTGAAAGGAACACCACACTGCCCACGTGAGATCTTACCATCACCCTAACTGCATCATCACGGCACACTTCGTCTCGGGAGCAAATCGAATATTTCATTGAATGGTATAGCAAAATATAGCAAACCAGCAAAAGGCCCCAACTATCCATAGGGGCAAATAAAAATCAAACACAATCCATCTTTGAGCAGCTCCAGAGCCCAAGTAGATCCGTAAACCATCCCATCCAGACTATACTTTTCCTTTTCTCATTCTTTTTTTGACTTCATATGCAGATAGAAGAGATAATAAAAAAAAAGGTCAACGCTTTGAGGCTAGTTTTGGTCACAGCCCAAGGCCTTTCTGTTCATCCCTTTGACAACCAAAATCCTCGGTTAACACTATATCTGTGACTCGCTCACGCTTATACAATTCTCAAAAAATGCCACTGTGCTCACGCAACAGTCTCGACCTTGGCCCTCTTGGCTGCCGGTTGCTCGCCATCGTTCGACTCGCGGCGCTCTACATCTGCCAGGGCGGCCCTCTCCTCGTCCGTAATGTTGGGCAGCAGGCTGCCCAGAGACTGAATAGGCTGACCGGAGTTGATGCTGCGGTGGAATGCGTGAATGATGGAGTCTGCGTCGTCGATGGCGATCGGCCTAATGTCGGCCAACAGCTTGATCTTGGCGGTGCACTCCTTGCACTGCTCATCTGTCATCTCAATGTTGAGCTGTGATGCTCTGCTCTTGATTGCGTTCCATCCCGTCAATCTGCTGGCGAAGTGGACATAGCGAGTGATACCGAACAGAGTCGGGTCCTAATTAATGAATGGTTAGTATTTGCCGGCTCATCAAACCATGCATGACCCAGCCGGCACAATGAAAAAAAAATATAAAAAAATAAACATACAATGATCTCATATGTTGAGGGGTTCTTGAGGATAGCCTTGGCGTGGATACCGGCCCTGCAGTAACAAATTAGTCTTCGGATCGATAGTACATAATCCAGTGTTTGACAGGAACATACTTGTGAGTGAAAGCACAGAAACCAGTGATGTAGTTGTTGAAAGGACTACAAAGCAATGTTAGCAATGGACCCAGAATGCATACTGTGAATGGGTTTGATAAAACTTACATGTTGACCTGGACGGCGTCGGCAACAAGCTCCTCAATGTCCTTGAGCTTATGCAGCTTGTACTTGCTCAGAACGTAGTCCTTGGAACCGACAATCATGCGAGCCATCAGACCTCCAAGTGGAGTGATTCCGTTACGCTCGCCGATACCCAAGACACAGGTGTCAATGTGGGTAGCACCGGCCTCCAAAGCGCAAAAGGCATTTGAAATGGCACAGCCAGTGTCGTTGTGGAAGTGTGTCTCAATGTCACTATCCAACAGTTAGCACCAGGACCAAGCCGCACAAGAGTCATCAGACCTGTGACCTACCAAGAGACAACACCACGCAGGGTCTTGACGAGGTCGTAGACCTGACGGGGCGAGGCGCAACCGACGGTATCAGCAATGCCAACACGGTTGACACCGATCTTGTCGACGGTTGAGTAGATGCTCAGCAGGTCAACCAGGTTGCTGCGGAACGAGTCCTCGGACGAGAAGCGGACCTCGATGCCCTTGCTCTTGACAAAGTTGATGACCTCAATGGCCGTGTTGGTGATGTAGGTCATGTCCTTGCCGTGCGAGTGCTCCATCAGGAACGAAGAGGTGCCGATGACAATGTCGACACCGTCAACACCGGTTTCGACGGCGATGCGCGCATCGTCCATGTGGCACCTGATGTGGGTGAGGATCTTGGCCTTGAGTCCCAGCTTGCAGATGGCGGCGCAGTCAAGCCTGGACTGCTCCGAGGCAGCCGGGCTGGTGAGCTCGATGTAGTCGACGCCAAAGTCGTCCAGCGCCTTGGCGATCTCAATCTTCTTGGCCTGCACGTAGGGGAAAAAAAGTATGAGTCAGTCTATGAGGTCAGGATTTTTTTATTTTTTTTATTTTTGGCGCCGCGATGCCGTCAGGGCACATTGACAACAAAACCACCGTCGAGCTACCAAAATGAGCCTAGGACTGCCGCCGCTGTGCGAAGCAAGTATCTGATGAGATATGGCTTGACTCACCGTGTCGAAGAAGGCATTGGCGAACTGCTCACCCTCTCGCAGGGTGCTCTCGATGATCTTGAAGTTGTTCACATTGGACAAAAAGTCACCGACGGGCTGGTAGGGATTCCGTGATTGCTGGTAGCGTGCGTTTTGTGCTTGGCGAGTCTCAATACCAGTCATTCCGTCGTGGTTTCCTTTATTTTTGCAATGGCGACGGCGTTAGCAACTGCGTGGCGACAACCTCGCTCAACTTTTTTTTTTCTTCGGTGCCGGCATCGGAGCTCCGCCAGAAACTACTATCGAAGCGAGGATGAGGCCCTTACCGTTGCCATTGGAAGCGCCATTGCCGTTGGCATTGCCATTGGAGGCAGCGGCTTGCTCAGGTTCGCAGGATGGGCACATTTTGGCGGTTTTGGGGGTGTTCTGAGTAAAGCTCAATGGGGGGGAGCTTGAAGGAAAGGGTCTTCTTGTTTCTTTTTCGTCTTTTCTTTTGGTTTTGTTGTGAGTATTGCGCGATTGAGGGGTCACACAACAGGACCGCAAAGGTTAAGCACTTTAATGAAACTCGTACAGACTACAAGGAGCCAGCTATTATTGCAGGAATAAGATGACAGAAGCACGAGAAATGGTTGTGGAGTGATGCGTAGGAGGTTATAGACTCAAACTCAGGATGACTGACCAAGATCCAAAAAGAAGTGGGGATATGGATATGACTCTTTTTGCTCATGCGTTCGGCTCGTGTGAATCGACACAGTTCAATCGCCAGGATTTTTTTTTTTCTTTTTTTCTCCTCAGAAAAAAAAACAGCCCAAGACGGAGAGGCAATGACACCCCAAAAAGCTAAAATCGGCAACTGAACCCTTGCAGAAGTCGTCAGAAT